>JAGDQP010005933.1:720-17249 GCA_022664845.1 Lepisma saccharinum | reverse complement strand
TAAAAATAATGTTTAATATGTCATGGAACAAAATTTTAACGGTTATATTTCTACTGTTGCATGCTACACTTAAGATGCCTTTATTTTAACAATATATATATAAATTTCAATTTATATACAAAAAGGCTAAGAGTCGTCTGACCGTTCACTGAGTATCCACTACCCATATACTTGTTTTCAAAAGTTAAAGTACTACGAATAACCATGGCAAGTATACTATTTCCTCTTAGCGTTACATGTACACCAACTAATATATCAGATTAGACTTTAGATATGAAATCGCTTCCATTAAAATAAAAAAAATAAAAACTTAAAAACTTCCAGTGATGTTCTGAGGAATCGAAAAGAGTACAAGCAAAGCAAAAGTAACATTATGTCACATTTGTAACTGTAAATTATTCATCCACTCATTTTATTCTACGTTCTGTCTTGCATTCCATCGTCTTCCAGAATGACATGTTTTAGTGAGGTGTTTTAACCTCTTTTGGATATAGGTCAACATTACACTGATTCGGAAATGACATATAAATCAGTTTTTTTTTCTTTTTTAGTATTTTATACTTCCGAGGTTCTGCAATGATATATGGTTAAAGCTCTTGCTTACGATGTGACCAGTCCTGGGTTCGATTACGGTGGAAGTTACAAATTTCGGCATAAACCCAGTACCGTATTGCCAACTGGGAAGTTATCTGAATTTACAAGTAGCGGGCTTCGGTCTCGAAAGCCAGATAAAGCGTCGTTGCGCTGACCATGCAACGTCCCCTCAGCAAGAAATCCACGTGGCTAGTTAAGGACCTACATAGACTGTCAAACGACGGAGTTAATTTTCTGAACTTAAAAATATTTTTCATATCGCAGTCCTAAATTAATCATGTAGTACTTACCAATACAGTTTTTAAGAGCTTAAATTTATCCCAGAATAATTTCCTCGAACAATGTTACAGAAACTAACAATGCTGTATCAGGTTCACTTTCCCTTTCGTTTTTGTTTGAAATGACTCAGGTCGAAGTTTCCTTTCGTGACATAACTGCTGGCGACATTTATCGATATTTTTTGCAAACCTTTCAAGTCTTTTTTCTACTAAGTTCATACTTTATTTAGTACTTATTGACTGATTTTCCATAAAGTCACGCAAACTCATCAAAACACATCTGGCCGAAAACAGCGATATATCAGAACGAACACACATGTCATAAACAAACCTATTCGGTATATTTTGGGTTAAGCTATTCTACCTTGCGAAACAATATGCTGCTGCGACACTGACCAGGGGCGCCGCGAAACTACTCTATTCTGATCTCACATCACTATACGACCGAGAACCTTCCTAGCTTCCTTTTGCTTGCTAGTATGTTGTAATAAATAGTTTTTCTTCTCCGTTACGAAATATTTTGCATAAAAGTATGTTTCATATTGCAAGTCTATACTAAAACTGTCAATTACTCTATAAAAGTGGAAAAGAACGTAAGACCCGTAACTCCGCTACGTAAAACCAGACGGAAAAAAGTAAATAATGATTTTTAGTTTGTATTTTATACAGGATAATGAATAAATGCGTGCAATAAAAAATGAGGGTGAATTTCTGACACCAAAATAAGAAAAAGAAAATCTTTTTCATTGGTCGAATTCCACTCCAAAAACCGAGAATTTCCAAAGATAAATAAAGTGAATATTTAGTGATAAACAAGAAATGATGTATTAGAAAAAAAAA
Source organism: Lepisma saccharinum (assembly GCA_022664845.1). Taxonomy (NCBI): domain Eukaryota; kingdom Metazoa; phylum Arthropoda; class Insecta; order Zygentoma; family Lepismatidae; genus Lepisma; species Lepisma saccharinum. Next base: position 15,537 of record JAGDQP010005933.1, on the reverse strand, counting down.
ATAGTTTTCGGGAGTTGGTTTGCATCAACACGATGGATATTAGCAGTTAAAACGTTATGCCATCGGATTATCAGTGTTGCCAACTTAGTATAAAGATTTTTTTTAGTCGCATTATATTAGTTTATTGGATATTTGGTACCGCCTAGTGAAGACGATGAACATACGTGATGCGTAAAATGCAATATTACAAACTGTGAATATTATACCAAACTAAGCGTGGAACTCGCTTCTTTCTTCAGTTTTCATTTTGGCAGCTGCAATTCACAGTGTACACAGTAAAGGGCTTTTCAAAATCCATGTGTTACATATGTGGTCGTTCCCTTGTCAGAGTAAATTATTCAGTAGAATTTGTCTCAACTACAGGCAGTCGCGAAGTGCAAGGAAAACCCAAGAAGTAATGGAATATGATGTCATACCAGTTAATACACACTACTCGTATGTCGAATGGAAGTGGAGGAACGTCTGTTATTCTATCCTAGCCTTGCGTAGAAGAAGGGTCAATGCGAGGGTTACGTGGACGATCACCTCTTCAAGTAACAGACAGAGTACACAGGTTTCAGCTTGCGATATCGCAATTTTACATACCTACATACAAAGACGAAGTTAAATGTAAATGTAACTTCATTTTTTACACGCCTGCTAGTGTAGCAATGGGTGATTAAGCGTAAGGAAGACGCGTAGGAAGTACAACTACTAATTTACGCGCTTACGTATTATAACAAGGTCATTACAAATCTAACCTAACCTAAACTGGTCTAACATTTTAAAGTGTGTCCAACCTAACCGACCTACAAATTTGTATTTATTTTAAGGTTCAACTGAGGCTCAACTGATGATGCGATGAATGGGTGGAATGAAGGAAGTGGGAGGAACTGTTGTTACTAGCGTTTTACTAACTTTGGATAAAAACAACACATCACTCAACTTCCCTTCCACCCCCACACCTATCATTTCGCCTGATGAAGCAACCGAATAGCGTTATGAAGAAAATTTCAGCAGATATTGTACTAATCTGCTTCGGAAAGATTTGGTGGAAAGTGCTTGGTAAGAATGTAACCTGCACTAACCTAAGCTAAACAAGCCTAATGATGTGCATACAATTCAAGCCACCTCAGACACATTAGCTCAATTGGTAAAGCGTAAATATCCCATTCGGAAGGTCCTGGGATCGAAGACAAGTGGACGGCAATACTGAAAGTTCTTCCAGGATTTTTCCAGTCTCATTAGGCAAATGCTAGAATGGTAGCTTCAAACTGCCTAGGCCGGCCGATTTACTTCTCACATCCTCTTCTATAGCCTACCCCGTACTGAGCCAAAGATGTATAAACGTCATAAATAAGATCTTTAAAAAATTAAAATTAACCAACAAGACAGAACACAATGGATTACACAACCTTTATTCAGTTATATGATTTCTGACGTACATCTGGCTTTCTAAAAAAAAATGTGCCTGAAATGATAAGTTACGTCGACAGGTTAGCCTTCGCAAATGTTGAAAGTGTATATGGCCTGTGTCCGACACTCTATTCCATTTTGTTACGCTGCAACAGTTTAGTTAGCAAACCTGTCAGAGAAGTGGAGGATCCGCTTAGAGCGGATTTCTATGATTGCCCTATTAAACTACTTAATCCCTTGACAATTAAATTTTTACGTTACGAAACCTGTCTATGCGGCACTCCCTCAAACATAAACATTGCTTAAATGTGTAAGGTACAACTTGGATCGTGATTTGCTAAGCCGACACCTTCCGCCATTATGTGGCGAGATATGATGTTATTTGTGACGATCCCGCTGTAGCTCCAAAACTATGCATGTTCCGAAATGTCCTCAAGGGAATTATTTTATTGTTTTGGTGTAATTAGTCACCCTCACAAGTCTGGACCATTATTTCAGGGACACGTTGTAATATATTCAAGTTCGCTTCGATGGGTGTTAGCATGTAGCAGTTTGTAGAATGCAGAGCTGTGGAATCAGAATCTTCAAAAACATACCGAATCCGACTCCTACTAAATGGAAATTGTAACATAATTCGTTAAAAATTAAAATTTCCTATAGGATTATTCCTTACTGCTATTAAAACCATATGCATCTATCTGTGAAGACAACCTCTTGCGTGGCAGTCGTATACTTGTAGCGATTAGTGGTAGACTTATTGTGGATAATGAAACTGCAATTATATATATTTCCAATTTCAAAAATACTTTATCGATTTAAGTCCACTTATCATTTGAGGTTATATTAAGCCCTATCAAAAACTGAAACTCTTTCCTACCTTAAACTAAATTAACTCCCTACTCGCCATAAACTTTCGAACATTATATTTCTTTTAAAATTATGAATTCCAATTTAAAATTTATTTTTAAAGTCTTTTAGGCAACTTTGGCTCAGCCCAAATGGATGATGATAGGAGAATTAGTATGAAACGCGATAACCCCGAGAAAACCCACGTACACGGTGTTTGTCCACCATAAAGCGCACATGGCACGAGTAGGGATTGAACCAAAGATCCCATGCACCAGAGGCGAAAACTCTACCACTGAGTCGCCTTAAAAATTATGAATGGTAACGTCCGCACAAATAATATTCTTCCTTTGTTTAAGTAACCTCTTTCGACAGCTAACAGCAGGCGAAACGACTACTTTTACATCAAAACTGGTCATAAATGTTAATTAAGAGTTAAATGAAAGAGAAATACAGGTAACGGGTACCGGATCCACTGTGAACACATTCGATGCAGTATTAGTCTCTTGCTAGCTGTGAACCAGGGTTGAAAAAAAAAAAAATCACGATTTTTAAAAAAATAATTTTTGTTGTTTTTTTTTATTTAAATCGATGTTTTTATTTAAATAACTGGCGGCACTGAAAAAAGCTACTAAGTTTTTTCCTTATCGAATACCTTAACCGGTAAAAAATAAAGAAAAATTCACGAATATGTGGTGTTCGTTGCAGAAGATAGCCATGGAAAATAGGCAATTATAATAACTTGTAACAATTTTGAAAAGGTAAGAAAATATGGCGTTACTTACTTATGGTGTGATTTTACAAAGAAAGTTAACATGTAGGAAACTCCTTGTAATATTTTCAACTACTCTTGATAATACACCTTTATGCCAAATTTCTTATCTCTAGCTCAAACGGTGTGGAAAATGTTTTTTGGGCGGCCATTTTGAATCCAAGATGGCGACTGATATAACTTCCCACACGGGTCCAATGTATGATAATGTGCAAAAAAATAATTCCAATCGATCAAGTAGTTTTGGCGTCATGAGAGGACAAACACAGTCACTTTCATTAATATATACATAGATAGATCACGCTATTCGCAAGTCCCCCTTCCCTGAAAAAAAAAGAAAAAAATGAATCACGTTCCAGACGTGGAAGTATCGAAAAGTACAGGGAATTATTCTTTTTCCCTCTTCAATTACCACCCTCGATCAGCTGTGTGGATATATAACACAAAGGAAAGCCAGGAGGGCAATTTAAGGTAAAATTATAAGAAAAAAGGATTACTTACAGCTTATTGTTCTATAGGTGAACATAGGTACACATTAACAAATATAAGTACCAGAATCTTGAATATTTCGGTGATTTCATCATCTTCTAGCTCGAAGATTACCAGACACACACGTGAGTAGAATACAGATGACAGTGGCGCCACGTAGCGGACAACGCATAGAGTTTGGAGAACAGTTGGTTGTTATATAGCGATGGATTTGTGGAGCGTGGAAAAATTAGCAACTGTACAGTGTGTAAGTTCGGGAGGGAATTGTGGAAGGAAAAGTGTTGAAAATGCATTAAAGACGGGTATTTTAGAGTTATTGAAGGTTAAGGCCAGGATACATTTTCGCGTTTAATCCATGAATATAGGCCCCTTTCCACAGACAGGGTGTTGAGTTGCTGGTCGTAGGGAGTAAAATGTGGATTATGGCAACCAGGAAAGATAGATCAAAATTGTTGTTGTGAGACTGTGTGTACGGAGACTGGGGCATCCGATTTGTTGACAGTACAGAAGTGACGATGGTTATTAATACGAATGTGGAGAGCACCACCTGTTTCCCCCAACATAAAAGGCATCACAGAACTTGTAGGTTAGGACGTATATAACGTTAGGGGTGTGGAATGTACCCTTGGGATTTAGGGTGTACCGGCCACTAGCAGTATTTATAGTAACCATGGGAGAAGTGATGAAAATGAAGCAGGTCCTAAAGATGGGTCTCTTGCATGTATGGGCGCCGATTTGGGGTGGTGGCAAGGAAGGATTCGTACGGACCAAGATGTTTCTAAGATTAGGGGGATACTGAAAAACTAATCTCGGTTTGGTGGGGAATACTAATCTTGTGTCTGGGTCAGATTGGAGAATGTGGAAATGAGAGTGTAGGAAGGATTTGTTTGACCTTGGGACCTTTGTTTAGGATGGAACTGGAACTGGGTGGGTTGGGATTAGTGTTGGAGGTTTGAGTGGGTTGAATATGTGAGGATGCACGGCGAATCTGTTTCGTTACAAGGTTAGATGGTTAGCCTCGGTTGTCTAGAGCCTCCTGGAGGCGTTGGTTGTACGTTTCAGTGGGAGAGGTGATGGAATTCAGGCGTTGTCCTCTGAGTGCAAGGGAGAAAGGAATGTCTTTCTTGGTGTGATAAGGGTGGGAACTTGAGTAGTGTAAATACTGCATGCATGTGGTTGGTAGGTTTTATGTCAACGGAAGTACTGAGGGTGTTATTTGTTTACGGTGATGTCCACGTCAAGGAATGTGACTCTTCTGTTAAAGATGGATCACGTGAACTGGACAACACGGAATTGGTCAAGCTGTTATAGGAATGTATTGAGACTGGTTTCACCATTAGTCCATAGCATCAGGGTGTAGAATATTACCCAGAGTAGTGGGGTCAAAGGCTGAGTTTGCAGGAAATCATGTTCGAACTTGGCCATAAACAGATTGGCATAGGAAGGTGCCATTCTCGTACCCATGGCTGTGCCTCGGATCTGAAAGTAGTGTTTATCGTCAAAGCTGTAAGAAATCCCTTTTTTCTTATCGTAAATTTTATCTTATATAAATATATATGGTAAAGATGGTAAAAAAGGTAGGAAAATATGTTGGAATACCAAGACAGGTCTACAGGAACTTCACGAACACAAAAGAAAAGCGGTTATGTTTCTCAAAAGCGTTTCCACATGGTAGGAGAGAAAATGGACAGGCCAGACAGGAGCGGGACTTGTGCTAATATTATGCATAAGTAGACAGATTGAACTGCAGATTCTGAGTGTTATTGATAAGATTTAATTAAATCAGAGAGACAAGAGGTTTATTAATACTTCAAACAGTCAAGATGTATAAATAATAGCAACCATACAATGCTGCAATAACATCAGTGCACTGAAGCAGTTGAGGGAGAGACCTGCAAGATCTTTGATAACAATCAGTGCTATTTAATCTTCCAAGAATGACTCGGGGCAACTTTTTTTATCTCGTATTTATCTCGGAAGATTTTTTAAAGCTACAACCGGGCCAAACAGCCCTGTGCTGGTAACAGCTGGAACGTGTACAATAGGCACTGCAACAGGAGCCAGCCAGGTCTTATGTGGTAAGGAATACAATGAGTTGCCTGGGAGACACAGTGCCACCCAACGGAGGGTTCTAGACAGGGTTTGAAGAGCTCTAGGCTTTATTGAAAAAAAAAAAAAAAAAAAGGAGCCCACCTGGAACCAGTTGTTTTTTTTTAAGTTTTTATTGATGTTTTTCAGTTTTCTTGGGGAGTTTTGGGAAATCTCTATCAGGCTGAGCAGTCTGAATTGCCATCTGGCCGTCCGGGACACTAACCACTAGACCACAATAGACAAGGTAAGCTTAGTGATGTTTATTTTTTAAAATACTTATAACAAAAGCGTGATAAATGATATATGTTATGTTTTATATATTTTTCTTTTTTAATCAAATTGTTTAATTTCACTTTATATTTACCTGCTTACTTACTACGAAACGTGCGGCTCGGGTTCTAATCCCGACCAGGACACTTCTTCAGTGCTCTCTTCTCTGGCTCTCTGAGGTGCGCTGAGCCTACAATCAAACTGAGTGTCGAAGTGTCCTTGGTACTCCTGGGCACTTTGGGAGATAAAGGCGGCTGAGCGTGGGACTGACCAGTGACCACCCACTTCATCTTATGCCACAGGTCGAGAATATGTGGAAACCGTTTTCGGCGCCGCATTGTTACCTTTTCTAATATGTAAGTAAAGACTAAAGAGAAAATACTGACAAAGTGAGCGTTGAGTGGTTCATTTGCAAAGCATTTTGTTGTTAATCGAAACCTCTGACTCGCTTGAGATTCGAATCCCGGGTGTGCCATGCCATCCTGACTGAGGTTACCTTTGGCTTTCCTTCAGTTACTTATTTTTTTCTAACATGAGCTACTATTTTGGCGTGGATGGACTAAAAATATCATTTGAGTAATGCAAGTTAAAGGCGTACACATGCATAAAGAAATCGATTATTCCATCGATAATCATTTAAACAAATTTTAAGCCTAAAGATACCCATGAAAGATGAGTGTTATACTCTTAATATAACAAATTACAAATCGGTGTCCATTTGCCAATACCGATACTTCAAAAAGTGGCCGATATCTCCCGATACCGATATATCGGCACATCTCTACGACAGTATATGACATCTGTTGGAAAACATGTTATTAACAATAGTTGAAGATTCTAGTAATTAATTTTGGACGGAATTTGATATTACAGACATTAATGGTTTTGATATTACACGAACAAAGTCGTGATTTATTATATAACATACTTCAATAATAATTTCGTTCGAAAATAATTTGTTAATCAAGACAAGTAAAGTTATTGTCAAAAATCTATAATATATTTTGTTATAAGAAATAATAATCCTAGTCGGTTGCAACAACAACTGTTGAAAAAAATATGTTATTTAATAGTTTGTATTGGAGTACTGACTGAGCTTGAAATAATTCCTTGCATTTCAATCACAAAGCTAAAGTATGGTACATTTTAGAAGCTAGAGTTATAACGCCCTGTGCCTTCCATGGTACTCCCCGTACCTTGTACCAACAGATTATTACCAATTCCATTCCCTGGACAAAAATCTTCGTGGGAAATCCTTTACTAATGAGGCACACTTGTGGTAGGTACTTACGGGATTCTTTGCGTCAAAGAGCCCCAGTTTAACCCCTAGGCATTGCGCAGGTACAAAATATGGGTAAAATGTGCTGGATGTCGCTGGGGATTACTTTGAGGACAGTGACATTTTCTGTATAGCTTTCTATCAAAAACGGCAATAACTTTTTTGGTTACTCTGTAAATCTCAGGGATTGAAATCATCTAATATAAGACAAACATCATGGGTGAATTCTACACGCAGGCTACAGACAAATAAGTTGGGGTAAAATGGTGCTTTTCAACAGTTTGTAGTAAATAACTCCAATTTAGATAGGTTTGCTAAACGGCTATTACTCCGCAGAGCCGATCCCATTACCTTCTATTCATTCTTTTTTACTGTTTACACGTTAAAAGTGGGTTAGGTTATTTTATATACACATTTTGAAATCTTTCACAGTTGACACCATTTTTACTCTTTTAAGTTGGGCTACAGTGAATGGATCAGCTCTCCGGACCTTAACCAATTTTAACAGATATTTGCATATAGTAGTGATCACTGCTATGAAAACAGCATGGTTGTGAACTGTTGTTTTCAACTGCTACCATATTTTTAACTGTTATTTTCTTGTAGAATTGATCACTGTGGATAAGTAGCAGCATATCTAACACGACGTGACTAGATTATCGCAAAAATTAATTGACTGTTTCACTTTCCACTTTCGTTTCACTCTCCCATGACTCAAAGCCTTGCTACACTTTGCGGGGTAAGATTTACTTTATATACTCTACAGAAAGTAAAATTTACAGGAGTAAGATAATGAATGTTAAGTGTTGGCAAGAAGCAGTGTAATAAGGGTGAAAGGATCCTAGATATACACAGAACATTAAAAGAAGACACATCTAACAACAACAAAAATGCCATCTGAGTGTGATGCCATCAGTAGACCTATTCATCCGCGTGCAACCATATCCGGCTCCGAATCAACAGGAGTGTGTATCCTACACTATAATATGGTTTTCGTAACTGATTTTCAGACATTACCGTACCTGTTGGATTTTGCAGACTTTTTACAAACGAGTTGTCTATAGCTTATATATAACAGTAACAGGTAATTTGGAGTACATAAAATAAATTGTATCCCGTTTCAACACTTCCTAACAAAAAGATTAAATTTCTCCTGCAATTTTTTTTTTTTTACTATTTAGGAGTGGATAAAGTCAAATAAACCCGATTTTTTTAAAAAAAAATAACATGAGTTGCCCTTGTGCATGAAGTTTATGTAACGAAACATAAAACGACCAAAAAGCAAAAAATAAAAATAGTAGTAAAAATGTTGTTTCAGCTTGATCTACACATACTCACTTTTTCGCAAATTGTACCTTCTCGTTGCAGAAAACGAAGCGTAATAGCTCGATTTTCAAGAAGTTTCCTACTACTAGTTAATCTTCCCAGACACCTTGATAAACAGAATTTATGATAACTAGAAACACATGCTATCATATTATCAACATAATTAAAGTACGGTGATGGTTATATTGTTCTTTTTCTTCTTCTTTTCGGTGAATCACTTTACACTTCTCCCATAGTTACAGTCGCACAGTAACCAGGACGATGATTACGACAAGATCCCCGATCGCTTTCTGAAGTTGAACTAAAATTGCTCAACTCCTTTTGAAAAAGAACTAGTAACACAGCGTAAACCAGAACATTTCAAAATATTTCATGAATTCCGCGGCAACAAGTTTAGATAAGATAAGTTGTCCATGAATGAGGTAAAATCCAATTTGTAATCAATTAGAAATATTGCTTGAGAAATGCGATCGTGGGTAACTGATGACTCTTAACTGGGAAACACATGACTCGTAAATTAACTTTCAACATCTGACAGAAAATTTCCGAGAATATTCCAGAAGAATTCTTTAAAATTTCGTGTCTGTTGTAATCACATTAGGCGACATCACGTGACATGTGATCCATTTATGAGACGAGGTTATCCTATGTTTTTTGACAGTTGAAAAGTTAATTTGGGTTAAATTGTGTAGGTTTTTTCAACGAGGGCTGGTTTTCATTCAATCTTGCGTTGCTTGCTTAGCTTGCGTTTTGGGTGAGTGGTCAATTGAAATACGTGTTACACTTACAAATCAGCCCTGAGCGTGAATAACGATGTGGAAACATATCGTCACCTTGGAACCGGAAGGTATTATGTACACGTTTTAGGAAAATGAAGTTAACTCAGCAATCAAGGACGTACTGAAGGGCATCAACCCCAAAAATAGTATCTTACAAAATGATTTCCAAGTAGCAAGAAGCGTTAGGTCTGATTTTCATGAAAGCTTGCGTTACTTGCAATTTGGGTGAATAGCCAATTGAAACACGTTTATAACTTGCCTTGGAGTGTCATCCAGATTCTTTGAACATTTTATTCATATTTATGAGCAATGTATTAATCTTTCGGTTCTCTTTTGTTTAGCTTTCTTGGCGTAAAGATTTATTTCTTGAACTACTTTGTGACGTATCTTTCTTCCTTTTATTACTTATTTTCTGATTGGGTGATAGTGTCAGCATCCCTGAGAGCACCAAATCTCGATTCATCTCAGGTTTGTGGTCTTCTCGCAAGAGAATTCCTTGCTCGCTAAACTTATTAATTTTCTTATATTAATTAATATATTATTTATTTCCAGTTTTAAGACATACTGTGTTTTTGAACTTTCATTCAGTGTGCCAAAATTCAGATATAATTGGTTTATTTGGTCGGAAATTGAGATCTGCTTCTGGTGTTTATTTTGTTCTTGCGCCTTGCGTTCGTCATCTGTCGATGAAGAAGGCGTTTCCTGTTAGTCAGTTACTGAAACAAGATACAACGATAAGAGTTTGCAGGACACTGATCCTCCATAAAGTTTTTTTTTTTTAAGTATACTTTTAAATTACTCCCTTCGTTTCTAAATCAGTGTAGCTTCCCAGGAAATGTGAATATTTATTGAAAATATAATTTCGAAGCCATGTTCGCTTACCGAAGCAGCGATATTTGAAACTTAAAATCTCGTTATATCGTCTGCTCTACTGGTTGTCTCCACAGGAAGACATCTTGGAAATTTTAGTAAAATTTTAATCATCTTTCGTGTTTTAGACTTTCACAAGCAAAATTAATTTACAACATCTAAATTCTGTTTTTGATAGTGACAATTGTTTTGTACACTATGTATGGCATTTTTATTGTGAAAATTTCAGTGCAAGGTTATATCTTTGTCATGCAGAGTTAAACTAGGTAAGGGGACATGGGTCTTCCATATGTTATAATGCTATGATTTAGATAAGCCGAAAGCCGTTGACAGATCTCTGTTTCTCTCCTTATACGTTTAAAGTTTTATTATTTTAAGTAATATTGTGCTTTATGCACTCATTTTAAACAAATGAATTCTTTAGCTACTCATGCGAGAAGGTACTACTATGAGCTCACCATACTTAATTTATTTGTTCGGTATTGATTGAATATCTGCGCTCTGTTTCGTCGGCTTTGGTTCCGTATAGATTGTTTTATGTTAAATTTTCAACAAGTTTCAAAAAACTGTCTGATCGCTAAACCCACAAAAGAAATTCAAATTTGTATTATGAAATTTCAAATATTTATTTAGAAACACCGATAAATTGTCAGAAATCTTAATTTGTCATTCTATGATAAAAGAAATACAAATTTGTATTATGAAATTTCAAATATTTATTTAAAAACACCGATAAATTGTCAGAAATCTTGATTTGTCATTCTATGATATAATGTTGAAAAGTGCTTATAGTGGGACTGACCCATATTTTATAGTTATAGTGATACAGTTGGAAAGGGTCAGAAGAATATTTGTTAATACTATCGATATCTTCTATGTATAAAACAGTGAAATCTCGTATTATTTTTACATACAAACAATTTTGGACTTAAAGATTTAAACGAAACGATTTTCGTTGAAGCATAAATGTTAACTACAGTATAACTGAATGAATTTACTTTTTTTTAAAACCGAATTTATGAACTGTCGGGTTTCTCTCCTCCAGAGATGTTAATTTCAACTCAAATATAAATATTTTTTTTCTCGTTCAAATGAACTTCGATGCATATGAAGATATGAATTTTTGAATAATTTGTGTCTAATAACTTTATCTTTCTGTTGTTTTGTTGAATTAAATAATGAATAAAAAGGGTTTAAACATTTTATTGAAATCGCATGTAGTGGTAGCTAATATTTAGGTTAATTTGAATCTGGATACTTTATGCAGATATATTTTGAACTTACACTATCGCGTATAGTACAACTGTTTTAGTGAATTGAATTTTCTTCGTATTAAGGTGAGTGCAGGCACATTAAACTTTCAGTGTTGTTTTATTTATGGATTTTCACGTTAATGTTGAGTTAAAAATTTGCTACAGTGATCTTGTAAACTAGCGGACAATATCACTCTCTTCTGGCGGATAGGTAGTATGTAAGAACTTTTATTTCTCCTACTCTTTCCGCTAGAATACGGCGAATGTCACTAGTGCAGTTTTCAACTGTATGTCCTACTGTAGTGCGTGGTCCATTACTGGTGCGTGAGTGCGTTCATTATTCACTCGTTGTTCTGAGAGATTCAGAATGTTTTATTTTTGCCACCTTTTCTCTTATTTGAGTTTTAAAGTTCACTTCGGTAACTTGCGTAAGTTTATGGATAAACTTTGGTTTATCGCCTCCAGTCTGAAGTCTGGGTGTACGGAGGCTTATGCTATTGTGGCATTTTCCATGCGGTGATGTGGGTTGTTCTCTGCGCTCTCTTCTCTGGTGGAGTGGGGAATTCTTTCCTTCTCTGTTTCCCCCTCTTTTTTCCATCGTTTTTGCTCATGTCTATACCTGTGCTATATTTCGGATTTTTAATTGTCCTTCGGTAATCGTGTGGTCCCTCTTCGGGATTTTCGGTAATGGCGTGTCCTGGTGATAAGAGTTGATACTCATTTTGATTCAATAGTTTGATGCTTTATCTTTTCTCGTACGTTTTGTGGCCGTGGGACATGACCTCGGCTGGTGAAGTCGTGACTTAGCTCTCGAGTGATCCGCTTGAGTTGGTCCAGCTGGCCGGCTTCCAGTCTGAGTGTCATTGTTGAATTTTCGCGAGCGTTACCCACTTGTCCACGGGAAAGTGAAGGTCACTTTCTTTCTTTATTACCCTTCTTTAGGGGAAAGACACACTTTGGGGCACCTTTTAATAGTGAAGATTGGCGAGGCTTCACTGGGGAGCGTCCGGAGTGTTCTCATGTTCGGCACTTAGGTTGTTTTTGCCCTGCGCTTATCCCGTTTTGAACCTTTTGTGTTCTCAGGCGACACGGTTCAGTTTGTTCTGATTTTAGTTGAAGTATGTGGTGTCCCCAGTAGTGGCTTTGAAGTAGTGTCTTTCAATGGGACGTCCAAAAATTGTTTCTGTTTAAAAAATATCGAAAAAGCAGTAAGGAAAATGAGCGATTATGTCCTATGTAAAATTGTTTTGTTGTTGTTGTTTACTGTGAGGCCTGATTTATATGTAAGCTTATGTTGCTTGCTTTGCGTTCGATTTGGGTGAGTAGTCGTTGAAACAAGTGTTTTATTATGTAGTAGGTAGAACACGCAATAAAACACGTGTTTTAGTTGACTATTCACCCAAATCGGACGCGACGCAAGCTAGCATATATAAATCAGCCATTAAATTTCAAACTTGAAAAATAAGTTTGTTTTGGTTGTTCTGCGATTTTTATTATTACATTAAATATATTTTTTACTTATTACCTAAATATTTGTGTTTTTGTTTTGATTGTTCTGGTTATAATGAAAGCATGAGTTGAGCGAATTCGGATAAACTTAGAAGTATCTTCAGACTGGAATACTATCGTACAAATGCGATTCTTCACTACTAGCCAAATTGAGGTTAATCACATGAAGACACTTCCTTTATCCATTATTTATTGTTCCACACACACATTACCTGCTGAAAAGCAAGTCTGTAAATCATCATAGGTATCTTATTCTGTGTGCATCTTGGTTACAGTTGCAATCAGGAAGTCAAAATCTGTGAATGTATTAAGGAAATACTGCAGAGGGTACTCACTTATCCTGCGCCCTGAACGAAATATTGTCCAAGTGCACATGTAACGTCACAGGCGAGAAAGGTGAAAGTGTGAAACAGCTGATGAGAATTAGCTGTCAATTACGCTCGCAATTTATATAATTAAGTTTGTTTTGTTTAACCAAACAAGAGGACTAATTTAATCACTTTGCTTTTTACGTTTTATTCATCACTCGCGTTGCAGAGTTACGTAGTGCGTGAAAACTGTTAAAATCTCACGCATCGTTCGTTTTTATATTCACAAGAATCATATTCTGTTGTATATTATATGTTTCATCGTATCGTTATCAGGAAGTAACATAGTTTTACATATGTGCTACGGAGCGGTAGTTGCTTAGTTGGTAGGTTTAGCAATTAGAAGGTCATGGGAACGATACCAGCGGACACTATTCATCACAGGTGTTTCCTGTTTTTTTATGTCACATCAGGCAAATGTCAAAAGGGTACCTAAAAACTAAGTCCTGACCGATTTTTCAACATCTGCTCCCTAGCCTATTCCGGCCTGATCCTGTGATGTCTAAAGCCCATAAATAAATCTACAAATTAATGGAAAATGCTGCGAACAATGAGCGTGACAGGTGTTTTTTTATTTAATAAATTTTGGAAATATTTCGCTTAAGTTTAGTCGTGTTTTGTATTATACAAGCAATGTAGTAAACCAGGTATTCCGTACAATGTTTGATGTTCTTAGGTAGATTACAATAGTGTAAAATGTAGAATCTTTCTATTTTATGTTAGGATAGATTAGGTGGCTGAACTGTAGATACTCCCCGAATCGTTCACAAGGGGAAAGTTAAGTTAGGTTATGTTCGATTAGCTTAACTTAGTTTAAGTAATATTTAATTAGGCTTAATGTCACCAGTCCTTCGAAATCAGATAATGTACTGAACATAGTGATGTCTCGTTCGGGGGAGTATCGAAAAAGCACGTGATTAGGTAATTTAAAGTTAGGTTAGATTCGTTTCTTTTTTCATACCTTGTCAGGCATTGAGAATAGATAATACCTGATTTAATACACCAGGCATTCTTATAATCTATAATATTTTTCACAATTTAATTTTCTGATTGAATTAAAGGAATTAGCAACTTGCTAATTCCTAACTCTTACCTGAAGTTTAGCATTTGCAATAGTTCAAAAATCAAAAGAGTCATTCATAAAACTACTCAAGTGCAAGTTCCTTAGAAAGAATGATTTTAATTATTTCGTAACTTATCCCGACTCCATTTTCTTCTCAAGAATTATTTAATTGCAAAAACAATACTATTTAAACTCATTCTATTCCAACACAAGCCAATTTAGAAGACAGCTTTTCTAGTTCAAAATTTAATTCCTAAAGGAAAATATGCACCAGAGCCGGGACAGGACCGGGAAACCGGGACTGTCGCCCCAAAAGGCTTCTGCCACTAACTGGGAGGAGACCCCTTAATTACTCTTGCTGAGACTTAAGGGAACCGACCGGGGTAGACGCCTAATGTCCAATCCATACGTTCACGTCGTGGGGCCTGTTAGTACCCAAGCAACTGCTTGGCGAACGAACATGGATGGGCTGCTCACCAACCCGCATTAGCTGACAGCGTGGTGAGT
>JAGDQP010005932.1:18430-75203 GCA_022664845.1 Lepisma saccharinum | reverse complement strand
CATAAACTAAATTTTTGATTACTTTTTTAGTACGAATTGTTTAAGAAAACTATGTCTTTATAAAGTTTTTTTTTTTTTTTTTTTTTAGTATTTTTCTATTCATTTCCTTAAGTATTATTACGTGCATCTTGGACATACATTTCCAAAAGTAGTATTTTTCTTTAGACGAGTGTTTTTTGTTTTTATTATTTATTTATTTTTGAAGTCTCGGATTTTTTTAACATGAAATATAAGAAATTAGTTCATAGAACTTACTAAGTTTCCTTGCGTAGAATTTTACATTAGAGAAATCAATAAACCTTAGTTCTTCAGGAACTAGACGACATAGATTATGTAAATGCAACCAATCATAATTTGTAAAAAGAAAGTAGCAGAAATGTGGGATGAAATGCAAGACAACAAGGACTTTAACCTATTAGTTTGTTTAGATGGTTCTGGTATCAATCTCTCTTTTCTTCTCATCCAAGAAGATTCATGTAACGAAAGTTCATTGTAGCAGCAACAAACGTTTATCATTGGATTCTATCGGGACAAATAGTAGAACATTGAGCATGTATCTTCATTATTGCAGAGCAAAAGAATTTGGAAATACGAGATTAGACAACATGTATAAAGGAAGTTGAAACAAAAAATTCGGAAATTTACGAAAACTGGGCCTTGATATAAGATCCTTTAAAATATCAGGGGACATGATGGTACCTTCTGTCATGATATAAAGAGGTTTACTGTATTAAATATTGTTTATTTTATATTAATGCTCCGAATCCAATTTACTTGTTCATTTACGTAATTTGAAAATTTTTCTTTCGTAAAATAATTTTCTGTACCGAGCAGTGTATCATATCGGAACCGTACTGTCCGTAAACAAGTTGCCCCGAGTAAAATTGCGAGATCGGTCATCGTCTAGGTTTTCCTTACCGTATTGTCACATCCGGCTATTGCTAATATGGTTCTTTGAATGATGGCCAGAGCCGCTGTTTTTCCCTTCTACGGACCATGGTGACATGCAGATTTAATTTTCTGCGAGAACCCTAAAGTAAAATTTCAATGTTCCTTTCGGATAGTTTAGTCAATAATGCAGTGTGATTCTCTCACTAGAAAACGCTGACATTCTTCAATAACTTGGAAATGTTTGTTTGGTTCCCTATGAATTTGCGTAGACCATATGCTGAAAATTGTTCCGTACAGCATCCAAGCACTTTGTCTGTGAATCAGCAAATTGGTGAAGACATGTGCTAACTGCTAATGTGATATCGGTAATGACAGGAACCTACTACCGTACCTCTTCTTTTAGGGCATCAGTGGTTCGCGACGTATTGCTGTGCTTTTTTGGGTTTCCTTACTAGCGAGAGAATCACCCTGCTTCACTACTTATTTTTCCGAGTTTTTGATACTATTATTGTTATTAATTTTGTGTATCTTTTTCTTTTGTTCTAGGTGAGTAAGGAGTTCCAGTTTGGAGTTCGGTTTTCACTTAAAATTGAGCCTTGCACTTCGTTTTTGTAATTAAGAATGCGGACAAGTATAATAAGATGATTCCCACCATAATTCACTGTGTAAGTAGCCTTTTATTTCTAACTCATTTTTCATATTTATGTTTTCTTTATGTAACAATAGAGGAAAATACCCAAAATTCATCCACTTTTTTCGGATATTCATAAAATGTATTGTAATGCGCATGACATGCGTATGTTGAGGATTGCACTATCTTCTGCAAACATGAAAGTAAACAAAAAACGAACCGCTGTAGCTCAGTGGTAGAGCGTTGGCGTAGCATTCGGGAGGTCGTGGGTTCGATCCAAGTGACCGACCATTAAGAATTTCCAGGGTTTTTCCTCAGTCACACCAGACAAACTGGGATGGCACCTTTAACAGAAGCCCTGGCCGACACCTTTCCGAATCCTTTCCCCTCCCCTATCCCGGCCTGAGCCTTAGATGCGTAAAGGTCATAAATCAAATTCAATGAAAGTAAAATACACTGTGACTCGACAGTAATTTTGTTCATAACGAGAGTAATAAAAAAAAAAAGTTTCCATCTCCCACCGTCCACCGACTCATAGAAAGTTATAATGTATGAAACATTATTGTTTTAAAGAAGGAAAAAAACGGATAATTTGCTTACAATCTAAAGTGGAATACTATGAGTAATTTTGCATAAAAATATGAGTGTCAATTTTCTAAACTAAAGTAAAACTGTAAATAGATACCAAGTTAAAAACACAAGTCTTGGGAAAATGTAGGTTCTAACTTAAAACCGCTCTATAATTATTGAAACCAAAAGTCACATGCGAAAAGCGAATCTTTTGCTTCTTTACCAACACAGTTTTCATGAAACTTTTTCTACATAACATCCACTTTTCACCCTTGTTGTCTTGGAAGTAAAGTCCTGCACTAATGAAACACTCTGTATCGTAAACATGGATAGTTTCGGTACAGTTATAATCTTCTTTGCTATCGCTGCTCGATAAACAGTCTTCTAGCTTTGATTTTACGAGGTTGATAGCGTCGTCTCACTATATACGCGTGGTCCCACGTACTCGTACACTGGTGCTGCCATCTGACGACTGATTTCGGAGATACTACAAGTGTGGCATCTCTCCTTACTTTACCTTAGTCTAATATTCATGCATGTAGGATAAATAAAAACCACTGAATTGAGAACACTGGCTGAAGTGACTAGCCCAGCACCGCAACAAGTTACGTGAACACTGCATGTGTCGAGGAGTGTATGCAGCAAGACAGGCGTACACCCCTACAAGCCATCTCATCAGAATTGTAGATCTTATAGAACTGTTCACCATCTCGTGGTGGATATTTTTCAGTATCGAAAAGCGTGTGCAAAGTGGAGGCCGTGTCCACTAACTGAGAACAACAAAGCATCGGATGAAGATATATTCGATTGTCTTGCAGCAGTATGCGGGTCAAGGATCCTGTTTCCTCAATCGAATTGTTGCAGAGCATTAGACACGGTTGCATTTGTTCATGTCAAACAGAAAACAGTATCCATATAATGGAATGATCAACCGTCTCCATCCTGTAAAAAGGTCAATGTGATCACATTCATTCCACAAAATCCCGAATACCTGCAACAGGGGACGCGATGTTAATGCCGATACACACTGCTGCATTAAGGCTGTAGATCACCCCCGCCATCTTGATACGCACTTTCCATTGATTAACATGGGAATTGTTTTACTCGTCTTATACTTTTCAGGTGTATAGTTTTAACTTCTGTTTTCGCCCAGTTTATCGTCATGTTCTCTTTTACTCATGCTACTT
Organism: Lepisma saccharinum; assembly: GCA_022664845.1. Lineage (NCBI taxonomy): Eukaryota > Metazoa > Arthropoda > Insecta > Zygentoma > Lepismatidae > Lepisma > Lepisma saccharinum. The sequence continues at coordinate 71,924 of JAGDQP010005932.1, read as the reverse complement.
TATAGAAATGCAATATTTTACACAGGAACAGTATAATTTCCCTTTAACATATTGTGATTTATATAGCAAACTATTAATAATACATTATACTGATATATTTGGAGAAACTTTACAAACTAAAACTATACAAGAGTCAAAATAACCACCAAGACAAATTTTGTGAAAGCAGAACTTAAATATTCTACATCCGAGAGGCATGAAATGAGTAAAACAATTCCCGTGTAAATCAATGGAAGGTGCGTACCAAGATGGCGGGGGTGATCTACAGCGTTAACGGAGCCCATCCTACTTAAACGGCAAGGTTTTCAACGCAGTGGCGTTATTTTGCTCCATGATAATGTACGTCTTCATACCTCACGTCAAACCATTGACTGTTTGAGACGGTTTCGCTAGGAAACTTTGGATAATCCTCCTTAGAGTCCGGTCTTCTTAATTAGATTTCGATCACTTCTATACTTTATCTTCTCCGATCACTATTGGGACGACATTTTGCACACATCTTCACACAAGTTAATGAAGTTTCAATGCCAAGTTTTCATAGATTAGGAGAGAACAACAAATCGCGGGTGCGGGGATACAACGTGAATGTACTCGGTGATACCCTCTACCTTTATCCAACAGAGAGATACTGTAAGAACTTAAAATTTCAGTACATAAGATTCGTATTTTTGTACACATATTTTCAAAATATTTATTTTTCGCACAATAACTGTATAAAAAGTGTCGGGAAATATGTCTTTCTAAAGCATTAGTCTAGCAACGAGTTAAGCCGAGTTCTGTCTTCCTACACCACACCTTGCTCTTCCATACATTATCAGAACCATTTACACACGTTCAGTTGTAACAGCCCACTTGCTTACATCTTCCCACATCTAAAATGAACATTAAGTGATCTAAGGTAATTCATTTAAGATGTACACAAGGTGCAACGAAAGTGAACGTGTAATTTTTACAGTGTATCAGAAACACACTAAATCCATCACGATTCTCACTATATCTTGAAGTTCGAATTAAATATTAGTGGGCAGGAGTTAGTCAGGACATATTGCGCATATAATGTACAAGTAGGTATACAAAAATGTACAAAATATGCTCTCTTTTTTTTTTTTTTACAGTGTTATAATGCCATATTTTGTTTACATTTCTTCCCCTGTATCTAGACCTCCACTGTTAATAGCATTCTTCGTCATTTTTGCCCAATCAAGATCTTCATTGCATGATGTTTTAGTGACCCGGAATCTATTTTTTTTTTTTTTCATGCGAATTTTAAGACTACGAAATCACTAATTTCATTGGTTCCAAACAGTAAGCAAAATGAAAGCAAAACTGAGTTGAAGCAAACCTATAAAACTGTTTCACTGCACGGCAAGCTGTGTTTAAAATCACATTCAGCAGCATAAGATCCATAAAACTGCTATTTACCATATTTAAAGTCAGAGACTAAACACATGATGATGTCTACTTCTTATATGCGTGTTACAGATTATTGTATGCGTAAAAATAGCTATAAAGTAACCAGGATATGAACATGTATATCTTCATAATGTTCACTGGTAACAATGATTACTGAAATACGGTGTAAACATACAGCTAAGATTTCCACGAAATGTGCATAAGAAGGAATCAAAAACCCTTTATATGGTGAAAGGATTTATTTGTGGACTTAGGTTGAAGAGAAAGTCATGTTTTCTCTCCCCATTTGCAATTAATCCTACCACCCTCAATGTCTGTAGAGCTACTCCTCTGACCAATTGAACCACTGTGATTTTTTTGTGTGTTCCCCTTGACTGATTTTCCTTGTATCCCCATGTGATTTATTAATAGCGTTTATGCGTTTAGATAATGGTCATACGGTAACACGCAAAAAGCATTTGAAATGGAGTTAAATACCTTTTTCACTCCGCATGTTGTTCACTTCACTTTACTACAAAATACGAAGCGAAACCAGTGTCACATGACAAAACTCAGTAAATTATTTCATATTATCATTCTCAATAGCGTTGAAAACCTTGCTGTTTAAGTAGGATGGGCTCCGTTAATGCAGCAGTGTCTCACAGGTGCATCGGTATTAACATCGCGTCCCCTGTTGCAGGTATTCGGGATTTCGTGGAATGAATGTGATCACATTGAGCTTTTGCGTTGATCATTCCATTATGTGGATATTGTTTTCTGTTTGACATGAACAAATGCAACCGTGTATAATGCCCTGCAACAATTTGACTGAGGAAACAGGATCCTTCACCCGCATACTGCTGCAAGACAGTCGAAGATGATATCATCCGGTGCTTTGTTGTTCTCAGTTAGTGGACACGGCCTCCACTTTGCACACGCTTTTCGATACTGAAAAATATCCACCACGAGATGGTGAACAGTTCTATAAGATCTACAATTCTGTGGCTTCTAGGCCTGTCTTGCTGCATACATCCTCGACACATGCAGTGTTCACGTAACTTGTTGCGGTGCTGGGCTAGTCACTTCAGCCAGTGTTCTCAATTCAGTGGTTTTTATTTATCCTACATGCATGAATATTAGAGTAAGGTAAAGTAAGGAGAGATGCCACACTTGTAGTATCTCAGAAATCAGTCGTCAGGTGGCAGCACCAGTGTGCGAGTACATGGGACCACACGTATATAGTGAGACGACGCTATATAACCACGGGGTACTTACTAGCTTGCAAGAAGTAATCGAAAGAACAACTAGTACTCCATGTGCTACGAAGATCGAGTGCGCAAAGTAGACGAACGTAAGTACAAATTTGTTGTAACGAAATGACAGGTACTGTATTTTCCTACTTAGCTAAGTATAATTCACAGACTGTCGTGAAGCACAAGGCATGACCAGAGCAAAAACGAGATGCGACATCTCTCCCCTATATTGAGAAAAGATGCCGCATGAATCAGAGCACAAGTAAAAGAGAATTGGCACATTATGTTGAGGTGCAGGTCATCAAGGAACACAAAGGAGTATAGGCGAGTAGAATAATAGCAGCTGGGGTCCCAGGAATATCCACTAGATGTAAAAATGCTATCATCCAATACTGTCCCAGGAAATAAACTGCTGCCTCGTAGTAGAGCAACAGAAATAATGAAAATGCGTCGAATCATGGTATGTCTTGAAAGAATAAACTTATTATGGGGTGTGGGGAAGGGTTGTACGAAGTAAGTGTTTGAAAATACGAGGGGTACTAGAAAAGCCATTCGACAAACAAGCAAAACATATCTCCTGTCTTTATCGTCCGTTCTGGAGCAGTTAGTCTTCTGTACGCTATATGAAAGGACAAGAAGGCGATACCTAACTGTAGACAAGGTTAGACAGGACTCAGTAACAGAAACGTTGCAGCAGAACGTCTGTGAGAAATACTTTCACACTCCGTCGACAGTAGATGTGATTGGGTACACCAACTGTGGGAAGTTCATGAAACTTGTGTAATTTACCGTACCATGTGGATTAACTGTGGTGCAGAACATATACGGCAGAATAATAATAATAAAATAAAATAAATTAAAAAATCGGAGTTAAGTTGCTACGGTATATCTCCAGCATGATGCGGCATCTCGCCTTCAATCGTTTTGGTGAGTTCGAAAATAGTCCTCCAGTTTTTCTTTTCTTTTCGTTCATGCGTTATTAAGAAGCGTTATGTCGCTTATGTGTTAGCGATTATGCTTCTGGCTATTATTACAATACGGCTCTTCAGCAATTTCGGTTCTATTATGCTCTCTACAACCATTTTTCAAAAAGTTCGGCATATATCCTTACTTTACCTTATTTATTTCGCGTGCAAAGTTTTAATTTCACTCACAAATTAGCAAAATTTGCAACGTGTTTACTCTGGCATATTAGTAAATATGTAGAGACGCAAAATGATATAACATTACATCACAAAGTACAGAATATTAAATTGGTGCTAACTCTTTTCTTTATTTGCTAGTTGCACGGAAGGAGGTAGGTGTTGCTGCTGATTAAAAAAAAAAATATGCGATGTTGCTCTCTACCAAAAAAAAAAAAATGCAGAAAACACTTGAAAGTCCAAATGCGAAGTAACTTTTTACAATCAAATTACGAAATTATAATTCATTGTTTTTCCAATGAAAGCACAAACATTTTCCAACGCAACCGCTTTACAAACATATTTTAGCCATCCCCACTATTTTCTAACATCGGGTTAACATCTCGCGCTATGTAGTTATCTGACTGAAGCTGTGTCACCTACTCTGCAATTTGTACCTGATATGGTCGTTCAAGTCATTCTTTGTCAGGTGTTGCAGCACATGAATTTCGTAGGGTTGTTATTCCTGAGTTAGCCAAATGGTAAACACTTGTTTTCTGTGTAGGTGGTCACAGGCTTCAAATTCATGTGCGTCCATTGAAACAGAGTTTTTCGGAGCTAACATTACCAAAAACTGTAGAGCCCTTTCGTTTATAACGGTAATAACAGTTCAGTCAGTTGTAATAATACCATAGACAAAATTCGCATTATTAAATTGAGGTACGGTTACCTCAAATTGAGGTACAGGTTCCGCTTTTATTAATGTCATTGTTATTCACGTCAGCTGCAAAGCTGAGAAATATGTTAAAATTTGAACATCAGTAAGTCTCCATTAAAACTAAGCACGCCATTACATTTGTGCTAAAATTGTTCACCAGTTTCGTATGTGACATGCCCACCCTTCCAAAGCGGTTTCTTTAGTCTCCTGTATTATATGAAGAAACATTAAAATACAGGTTTTCAGCCCATTTTAGGTCCTTGGTAGCAAGGTGTCGTGTCCAGTTCGTGAGTGTCGTAGTATACTATGACGCGCTTCCGTGTATGACGTAGTAGATTGGCAATCACAAATGCATTGGGATGTGACGTCATTGCAGGGACATTGAGTTGTATGGAAATATCTGGTGTAGTAAAAAGTAATCCATTATTTTGCCAATAGATGGCTTCAGTGATCTGTATCTCGCGTTGTATAAGTCCGATCGGGTTCAACGAGATGGCGTTCAAACGATGAGATTGCGTACTACAAACACTGTTCAGATAGTTGTGATGAGTTGACTCAATGTTGTGTGAGCGCGCGTCAAAATGGACACTAGCAAAGAGAAAATACGCTATATTTTACAGTTTTTCTTCGATAAAGGCGAAAACGCAAGCCAGGCGGCTGCAGATGTGAATAGTGTTTATGGTCCTGATACTGTAACAGCCAATCACGCGCAATTTTGGTTTCGTCGATTCCGTTCCGGTAATTTTGACGTCAAAGATGTACCACGCACTGGAAGGCCAAGTGTCGAACATGTCGATAAAATCATGGACATTGTCGCGTCCGACCGTCATGTAAGCAGTTTCGATTGCCCAAGAGCTAAACATTGCACAAAAAACCGTGTGGAACCATTTGCATAAGGCTGGATACAAAAAGAAGCTTGATGTATGGGTGCCACACGAGTTAACGCAAAAAAAAACCTCATGGACCGAATTTCCATCTGCGAATCGCTGCTGAATCGCAACAAAAGCGACTCATTTCTGAAGCGGTTGGTGACTGGTGATGAAAAGTGGATCACTACGACAACGTCACGCGAAAACGGTCGTGGTCGAAGCGCGGTGCGCCGGCGCAAACGGTGCCCAAGCCAGGATTGACGGCCAGGAAGGTTTGCTGTGTGTTTGGTGGGATTGGCAGGGAATTATCTACTATGAGCTGCTCCCCTACGGCCAAACCCTTAACTCGGAACTATACTGTCAACAATTGGACCGTCTGAAGGCAGCAATCGCCCAGAAGCACCCAGCTTTGGCCAATAGGAGAGGCATTGTGTTCCACCAGGACAACGCCAGGTCACACACATCGATAGTGACTCGCCAGAAGCTCCGGGAGCTTGGTTGGGAGGTTCTTATGCATCCACCTTATAGTCCGGACCTGGCACCGAGTGATTACCATCTGTTCCTGTCCATGGCGAACACGTTTGCTCGTGCATAATTTCGCGTCAAGAGAGGCTTGTGAACATCGACTGTCTCAATTTTTTGCCAATAGGGACAAGGGCTTCGATGAGAGAGGCATCATGATATTACCTTCCAAATGGTAACACGTTATCGAACAAAACGGCGCATATGTGACCTAAATCGGATCATTCTAACTATGGCAAGTCAAGCCTTCAATGTCATGCAGAAATAATGGATTACTTTCTACTACACCAGATATATGGTATTCTAATTAAGCTATAGCAGACGAAGCCTGCCCTTCAATGCAAATTATCCATAAGGTGATACAGCATGCAGAAGCATCTTGACAAATATTTACATGTTAATATCTCGGGTTCTAGGGGGCGCACGAGAAAAACAAGAACATATCTTGAATATACAAGCAAAAATGAGTCGAAACATGACGATAAACCGATCCCTCAAGCAACCCTTGAAAATATGAGAATGCCCTAAACGGGTCAAGTACTCTATATCCGTGTTCCCCATGTTAACAAAGCCCCCAGTGGTGGTCAAGTAAGCTTATTTTTGAGCTCCGATGCTTAGTTTCCTAGATATAGCATCTTTTGTTTTTATGTTTAAAAAACCGTCGGACGCCATATATGACTTTTGAAAATGCTGTAGTTCGCTTTGTAATTATCCTAGAGACTTGAAATAAACGTTGTAATTTTGAAGTAGTCGTAGTGTACTTACAGAAACAAAGCAAATTTGTCGGCGGACAGCGGGCTTGCCCCTCCGTATACTTATGTGAACATTTGCTGATAGTTGATAATTAGCGTTTCTCTAATGGGAAAGACGAAATATAATAGCCATCAATTGTGTGTATATTCAGAGATAAGTTCCTTAAGGAGCGGGGGGGGGAAGGGTCTTGCCCTCCCCCAACTACTTACATCTAAATTCCCTAATAGTTGAAATTAAACGTTTTTCTATGGGAAAGGGCGAGTTACAATAGCGAACGATGGTGTATTCAAACAGAAATAACTTTCTTAAGGCGCGGGGAGCCAGATGGGCTTGCCCCCTGACTACCTAAATGAAATTTCCCCAACAGTTGAATATAATCGTTTCGATAAGGGAAAAAAATATAATAGCTAACCATTGAGATTCCCTAGGAACTCTGTCGCCAGTGTTGCCAGCCCATGCCAAAAATATATCTCATGAACCATGAGATGTCGTTCGAAAGAACGTAGCTAGACTAGCTCAGAGCCGCCGAAATTCTTGATTGGTGTAATAGTTCAGTGTTGCCAGCACTTTTTAAAAAAAATAATCAATTAAGCTACACTTAGCTGCGCCAAACTTGGCACAAACATTATTTGACATGTGGATTTTCCCGAACCTAAACACTGCAGTTGTCAGTGTTGCCAGCCTATTTTATAAAAAATAATGCTTGCATGGCTAAAATGCTATCAAGATACCGAAGCCTTTGGAATTGTTAGTAGAATCGCAGTGTTTACACACTTACGGACCATCGTATACATTGAGAAATTGTTAGTAAACACCTGGTTCGTTCTTCAGTAAACAATTTGTATTTAAAACGTCTCCGGCACGAGATCAAATATGATCACCACATTGGTTGAATAACAATCAGCCTTCATAGCACTCTTCAAATCCACATTTACACCAACGAAATGTGTTGATTCTTTTTGGTGTCCTACCAGTCGAATTATTCACCACATCTTCCTCTAAAATGAGAAAACCATTGATGCGTTACTGTGCTGAACTGGAGAAATAAAAAGTTTGCCACAAATAGTCTTCAATGATGAGATTTTGTACGATGCCATATTCCTCAAATGACTGTACAGACACTCCATGAAATGGATACTTGATCTCTTCCTGATTCCCACCCAATATTAACTTATCTCCAACGTATCAGCGTATGACTACTCGCCAGAGAAAAGGTTCGTTTACGACAGGTACGTTTGTAGTCCTGTAAAATTTACAGTGTCACAATCATGATACTTTTTTCAAAAGAAAAAAAAACCTTGGGAGCCAGGCTTTGAGAGATCAGTGGCAGAAGTGTTTGTATACCGGGTGACATGCTCTTTGACTAGGTTGCCATTGTTTTCTGCACTATTACGTACATTTGAAAAGAACTTGTATTGCTGGATATTTCAGTCGTATATAAATCCAATGGGTAGGTAGGCTTTCCGTCCTTTTTTTTTGTGTGTGTGTGGGGGGGGGGGGCAGAGGTAGATACACACTGTAAATAAAATTTTGCGCCCATGGTGAATAGTTTTTGAGTAAAGGAAAAATAATGAAATGGTGGTAACACTGTAAAAGGTACAATTCCCGATATTCTAGCAATCAGAGCTGGATTGGGGGTATGTATGATTGAATTGTATGATTATATTGCCAGTAATTATAATACCAAAGAGGCAGAATATTCATTAGCGTATAAACCTTGTAATCAGGAGGTCTTGTTATCGATTCCCGCTGCCGAACATCCTGATGGATATTTTCGCTTGTTCCGCTGTTCACGCTAGGCAAATGCTGGGATGATGTCTTGACTAATACAGTGGAACAACAATATAAAAAAGTAACATAATGAACAAAAGTAGTTAATTTATTTCTGTTAAATAGCTAAAATCCAACAGTTTTCGTATTTCAAGACGAAATAATAGTCCCCTATGGGTGAGGCTCGCTGCCTTGTTATCAAGGGTTCCGGGTTCGATTACCGGTGGGGACAAAAGTGGTTCGGAGCCCACGTTACGCTGTAGATCCCGTTCTTAGGGCGTTACCTCCATCCGTTGGAAGGCAATGGCAAACCTCCATCGGTTCAGCATGCTGATTGCCCCTGTGTCACTTGTAAATGAGACTTAGTCTTGTAAGTGATTAGACAATAAATCAAATCAGGCTTATTATTTTTTTAATTTATACTCTGAATTTGTTTTATTGGAGTCGCCGTGGCTCAGTTAGTAGAGCGCTCCCCTCTGGAGTTAGGAGTCTTCGGTTCAATCCCTGCTCATGCCAAGTGGGGTTTGTGGTGGACAAATACCCCTTGCGCGGATTTTCTCGCTATGCTTCCGTTTCCTCCCACTTCCTTTATTCCACCAATTAATCTCATCATCATTCATTCGGCCTGAGGCACAGTTGCCTAAAGGGCGTAAAATCAAAATTCGGGCGGTACCGTGTCTGACTATACGAATGGGGCGGCCCGGGTTAAAACCTCGGTCAGGGTGCTGTAGATTTCTCTTCAGTGCTCCCATGCCTGGCGCTTTGAAGTGTATCAAATTGAGTTCCAGAGTGTCCTTTGTACTCCTGAACATCTGGAAGGTAAAGGCGGTCGAGCGTGGAATGATCATCCCACATTGTTTCGTGCCTTAGGTCTATAATATTTGGAACGTTACCTCCACATTCACGGCACAGGCGCTATACCTTTTATTATTTGTTCCAAATACTTCTGCGCAATATTTTTAATTTTTGAATTTAAAAGTCAAACTTCCTTGCAAGTTACATTAAAAATTTGCATTTAGTACCTCACATTTCTGAATACATTTGAACAGAATGGGTCACAGCTAGTTCACAGAAAATAGTTAATTCTTATATAGAAGCACTTTATATTTTTGTTCACATGTATTCAGTAACGTAAATTCGTATTATTACTAACGGTGAATAATAAATAAGTTCGCAAATTGATATTGACAACTGCATTCATGTTAATTACAAGATGAAGACCATAATCTAATATGATTCTGCTGGAGACCGCAAGCTGTCCAGAAATCTCTAAATGTTGACCTTACAGGTTCCACTTCAGGCAACTATAAACGTAGAGATGGATAACCCGGCCCAGATTCCTATACATAATGAAGAACGTAAGAGATAATTACAATTTTCCGAGAGTAACTTATCCTCAAAGAATGTGGTTGAGATTTTGTGGACGTCAAAAGTTAAGCTGCCGAACATTTGTATGAAGCCGTTTATCAGCAAGGCTACTATTCTGAAACGGAAATTGCAAGTAGAATCTGAAGAATCGCCTGAGGAAAATACGGAAACTTCAAAGAAATAAGAATGATTCAATCCCTATAACGTACGTATATATAGGACAACTCGAGAGAGATGTTTGTCCACTTAAAAAATGTATGAATCAAGAGAATGCGAAGAAGGGCCATCAGAAAGACAGTTTTGTGGGGATTGTGGAGTTTTATTGGCAGCCAAAAAAAAAAATGGATTTAGTGTACGGAATCCAACATATGGTTTCACGAGAACTGTGGCTCAGGGAAATGTTTGACAGTAGTTGGACTGTGCCAGGAGCGTGAGGATGGTTGTGCATTGTTGGACGATGAACAGGTTTTACTGACAATACATCTCTAACATATGAATCCGCATATGCAGTTTCCTGCATAACTTTATTATTATATTTTTCATGAGTTTTTTTTTTTTTATTTAGGTTAAAAACATATAATTAAAATCAACTTTTCTACTTTTTAATAGTGAAATTTGTAAGTGACAATATTGTCTTCAGGTATTTGCAATATCGTCATTTTCTCTAATGTAGCAAAAACTTTAATAAACTGTAGGCCTAGGTGATTTCTAATATTAAAATTTAAGCTGATGGTGATTTTAGAGCAAGGTCCTACGTAGTTGATGTACTTACTTTTTCTCAGTGGCTGAAAATGAATGAGTTATTTCAAATATTCCGAATTGGTGGCGATATTCGCTTCCGTTACCCTATGGTATTTACTCAAAAACCATAAGAAAAAGAACAGAAAGAGTAATTTTGTACTACAATTTGCCAATGAATAATATTGTAACTGCCATAGGCGCAAATTTTCATTCACTTTGCAGGCTCTTGTCTGTTTGGAGCTTCATTCACTTGGACACCATCTAGAGATTGTGCTATTCTAAAAGTGTTTAGATACAATCCCAAATTTACAATTACAATTTCCTCAGCGCTAACATTGCCCATTGTTCAAAGTAGACAACAAAATAGAGTCTGTTTTTTGTTGTTTACATACCGTTAAAGAAAAACTTTTTCTTAAATTTAAGAAAAAAGTGCTTCTAGAATGAGATGTCAGAATTCTCATTTCATTGAAAGTGAGAACATGTCAGTTAAAAATAAGTTGTCTTATTTTCAAATTGAACATTCTTTTTTACAGAGTTCTCAATGGTTCGTGGTGTCCACAGATCTTGGAACGTTAATTTAACTCATTTCCCGACGTCATACAATGATGAAATTTTTCACAGCGACGTAAATCGGGTGACAATAAATTTATTCCATTGTTACTTTCATATATTTCTATATTTTAAGAGCTTATTTTAATATTTTTTTTTCTAATATGGACTTATTTATCCTAAAATAGATACTAGTCTGCAATGATGTTGTGTTTCGACTGGTTGCAGAACACTTTAGGATTTGGATCACAATACATTAGCTCGAACACCGAAATAACTCGAAAAAAATATTTTTTAAAACTTTTCAAATACATACTTTTCTTAAACAATTCGTACTAAAATGTAAAAAATAATTTTGTTTGTGCATAACTAGAAAGAAAAGCATAGGCGCGCCAATTCAAGATAGTGACTGTATATGAGAGAGCGCCCTATGCTTTTCTTTTTAGTCATGCATAAACAAAATTATTTTTTTACTTTTTAGTACGAATTGTTTAAGAAAAGTGTGTTTTTTTAAAGGGATATTAGTGTTTTTATTGGTTTAGTTTATTTGTTTAAAAAAAATGAATTAAGTAAAAGCAACATTAAAACATGTACTGAGTGACCGTTGCTTAGTTTGAAAAGCTTTGGCTTTACGAGTATATTAAGAACATTCTGGAATCGAACTCAGCCTACGGCCTGCTTAAGAATGTTTTGTGCAGTCACATCAGGTTAGGCTAATGTCAGGATCATACCTTCAAACTAAGCCCTGGACAAATTTCTTCCCACATTCACTGTCTTCCTATCCCTGCCTGAGCCAAAGATGCCTCAATGCGATTCGATTCAATTGAATTACAATATTGTGAATTCCATAACGGTGTAAGGAAATCAAACAATATTTCCCCGTAGTCTAGCAGTCATGGCCGCGGAATTTGGATCGTCTTCAATTTCAAAACCCAGATAAAAAACAGAAAAGTCTGCATATCAAGCCACCGTGCTTCAGTGGTTACCGCGCGGACTTCGGATCGGTACTGGGGAAGCCCATCAGAGCTGATACGGGTCACCAGGTCAAGTTTTCGAGCAGGTCATCGGGTCTACGTGTGGGACTCGGTCTGACCCGGTAACCCGGAGGGCAAAGCGGAGATTTTAGTCTTTCCCTACTATACACTCTTGCGTTAGAACATTGTTTCTTTCAGGGGAGACGGGGGAGTGTTACCCCCTAGAGCACGGAAAATACTACCCAGAAAGTTCAAGCTCACTTCTCAAGGAATCTTACAAGTTATACAATATTGATTGATTCAAACCACAGGAACAGGACCGTGACACTTGGGACAAAATTCGATCATCGGGTAGGCGAATCAGTCAGTCAGTCTGTGTGTTCGAGTCAAGATTGGTCCCGAGTCATTCGGTAAAGACCGGCTACTTCGGATCAAGTTTCGGACCAGTCACCGGTTCACCAAAAGTGACCCGGTTTCAGCTCTGAAGCACACAGATTCTATCCTCCTTCCATCCATCGTGTGTGAAGTTTTCCTATGTTTCTTAAGTTTCACCACGTTAATACCGTAATAGTACCTAAACTAAGACTTCGACCGCTACTTTCCCCCTAAATTACCTTTTCTCCGGGAAAGTGATTGCTGAAGGACATAAGATTGTGGCGGACCTGTCTGTCCAGCCCATAAATTTAAGTTAAATTAGAAATAAAAAGTATATTCTAATGCGTTTATGTAAATTGAAACGAAAACCAACGTATAAGAAAAAAGGCATTTTTCGCAGATTTTACTTTCTGGTTTTCCATCTTTTGAAAATAAACGAAAACTTATTTCAAATATAAAATTAGAAGGAAGAAAAACACCATGCTTTTTGTGGCCATAAGTAATATTATATGTAGCGGGTATTTTATCGCTAAAACTCTTAACGCTGTCGGTTACCTAGGCGCTCTAGTCTCTAGTCATTGAAATCCACTCTATGCCGCAGTTGGTTTTCGAATCCGGGACTGTGAAGAGGGTGATGTAAAGCATATTGCTTCAGAGAACTGAATCATGTGGGTCGTTGGGTGACATGATAATAATTACTTCCTGGAGACTCTTCGTGTGGAATATCTAATGAACGAACATACACGTATAAGCAGCTGAATTCTTCTTAGAGATCTGTTTTGAATCGGAGCTTGCAAAACTGGCCGACGTATGCTCATTGCGTGGCGCCGATGACGAATCAGCAATATCGAGCGAGTGAGTGCGTGTATTATTAGTAGAAGGCTCGGGGCGCAAAGTTGTGTGCATGTTTGAGTCGCGCGACGAAATAAACATTATTTAGTGCTTTTAAAATAGTACGATTAATTTTCTTGTTGGTGCGTGTCATTTATTACTTTTATGCGTGTGTGGATAATGTATTTATATAATGTGTGTATGTGTACATAATTGCTGAACAAAACAAGAGAAAATGTAGGTGATAACCTTTTGGATGTGTGTCAAGTGGGTGAACACATGGCTTACGGGGTAAGAACATTGTTTATTTATTTTTTCCTTGAGTAAATTTTAGTGACCGCTAGTTGTCATGTGGTTTGCATGATGTGACTAAGTTCGTGAATCAAACTTTTATTATTATTATTATTATTATTTATTTCTGTAACACATGGCAGAGTATATTAGTTTTATATCCCGTTTTCTATCCGGTTTCGACTCTATTCATAAAGTACGTTTAAAATTTAGTCACTTTCATTGCCAACCACTCTCCTACTCATTTGCTGTATTGCTGGCATTTTCCTTCTATTTTTAGGCATTCAAATTATAAAATATTCGATATTCGAATTTTAGTGTAGTAATTAATCGCATGTTTGAATAGTGTCCACCAGGGATTCCGCCAGGATTTTCAGTTTGGTGGGGGGTGTAAAGTCGAAATTGGATGAGTTGTTCGGTTTTTATCGATTTTGACCCCAAAAATTTTACAATTGGTGGTGCTCTCGTGAATTTCTGGGTGACACCCCCGCAGGGGGGTCTGGCATAACCATTGGTGTCCACTATTGGAGCACTCGCTTCTGTACTATTCGAGTAGTAGCGTACTATTGGAATTGTGACAACTGCTCGTTTAAGTTATTCGACTTTGTGTTAGGAAGATAATTTTTGAAAATTTTCGAATATAAAATATTATCAGGCTAATAATTTCGAATAATAATAATAATAATAGTTTCTAATATTTTGAAATATTCGAATTTTGAAAATTCGTAGCTTTTAATGTCGCGAATATTTAAGTACACATGAGTAACAAAAGATCAACCAGAATATGAAATTAAAGAAAACTTTCTGTGTACATCCGTTTTTCATTGATATCGATGTAATTCAGAGGCAAGTCTTGGTCCTATGCCCAAGGATGGACTGTTTGAAACCATGTTTTTGTAAAGTAAGGTTATCTGGTCATTGTTATTAACGTCCGAGACGAACTTGTGAGCTTGTCAGGATGAGACCTAACAGTTTTTGATGGAGACTCCGAACCACTGCATACGCCAACGACTTTAAGGTCCCGGGTTCGAGTTCCGCCAGGGGCATGGGTGTGGATTTTAACGGCTAAAGGGCTAATCGTGACGGGCCGAAGTCCAAAGTTGCTAGACTGGCCCATATAAAAATTAAAATTTTAAAGTTTATTTTTCGAACCACTGCAGTGGATCTTCTCTCACCCCTACCGGACTCGAACCCGTGACTACGAGCTCAGAAAGCGACCGTTCCATTGGCCAGTCTAGGAGTCCAGTTTAGTTAGTGTTGAACTGTTTGTGTCATGATAATGAACGTAGGAGTGTTAATATTAAAATGTATAACTGAAATTGAGCAAGTAAAAACAAATGCTTGTAAAGGTCGGCATTTCATGTGATGCTGTACTACCACAGATAAACTATACTGTGGTAGTTTATCTGTGGTACTACAGTCTGCGGAACGTGTTAGATGGAGAAATTGAAGGTCAATTCTTGCTCCTTAAGCTGTCACTGCAGAAGAGTCTCTGTTGGTTGACTGATAAAAAAAAAGCACTTTCAATACACTTCGCATTCATGGGCCACGCTGGCTCAGTTGGTAGAGCGCTCACCTCTGATGATAGGGGTCGTCCCTGCTCATGCCATGTGGGCTTTGTGTTGGACAAACACCGTGTGTGTGGGTTTTCTCGGGGTCCTCCCGTTTCCCCCCACTTTCTTCATTCCACCAATTCATCCAATCATCCATACGGTCTGAGCCATAGTTGCCTAAAGACCTTAAAATAAATTCATTGCACATGCAATGTTTCAGTCTCAATCTCGAGACCTTGTAGTTGAATGTTTTGTGAGAGAGAGAGAGATTGTGTAGGGCGTTACATAGCACGTAGATTCTCTTAGTGAAATTTCAAGGGAGGCTTCTATATAAACTTTTTCCACATCAGGTTTTCTCGTCTTTTTGCAGACTTTTCTTTAGTTCACAATGGTTCGTGGTATCCTCAAATCTTGCAGCTTTAATTTAACTCATTTCAGACGTTGATGAAATTTTGCACAACGACGTAAGTCGGCTGACACTGCAATATTCCATTTGTTACTTTTATGTTTATATATTTTAAAAGGATATATATATATATTTAATACGGACTAATTTATCGTAAAATATATACTATCCTGCAACGATGTTGCGTGTGACTGGTTGCAGAACACTTTGGGATTTGGATCACAAAACATTAGCTTGAGAAAAAGCAGAACGTTGTTTATGCATGACTAAAAAGAAAAGCATGAGGCGCGCCAATTCATTAATTTGTAATGACTATAATGAGAACGCGCCCCATGCTTTTCTTTTTAGTCATGCATAAACAAAATTATTCTTTACTTTTTAGTACAAATTGTGTAAGAAAAGTATGTCTTTAAAAAGTTTCTTTTTTCGTTTAACTTCGATTATCCGAATGTAGATAGCAGCGTAATCATAACATCCGGGTTTTAGAATTCTATCTCGGTATTTCGACTTTCAGACGTTTTGTCAGTTAGTAAGTTAGCCCATAAAAAAATAAAAACTATATGGCTGTGATTTATTATTGATTTATATCTAGTGGTTACCTTCGCTGACTGCTTATCATCAGGTCCCAAGGAGTTTTTTTTTTCAAAGCGAGGGTCTTTAACTGTGCCCACCCAGCATCGTGATGTAATTGAAGAGCTGCTGTGAGTAAAAGACAGTTGAGAGCTTCGGCTCCCCTCTCCCAACACGTCTGATCAGCGTGGGAGCAGTAGACCAACTCCTCCCTCCGGGACAGGCCTCATCCAGTAGTGGATTGAATTTGGCTGTGAATTATATACGAGGGTGATTCAGAAACTAATACCTCCAAGGTGATACCTTTATTTGTGTTTGACAGATAGCACCGATACAGGTATCAGTGGAAAGCTTGCAATAACAGCTACAAATGGTGGCATCATTTTTCAACACAGTCCCCGTTACGGGCAACACACTTGCGCCAACGCGAAGCAAGGTTTTTCATGCCGTCGGCGAAGAATTGTGGTGGCTGCTGGCGACACCATTGCCGATTGCTGCTTCCACCTCCGCGTTCCGGGTCGTAATGGTGTGTCCACGACTCGTCGCCAGTAACATTTCTGCGAAGAAAGTCGTCACCTTCCTGTTCATATCGCAGGAGCAGCTGCTGACAGATTCTCTTCCTCGACTCTTTCATGTCAGACGTCAGTTGCCATGGTACCCAACGAGCGCACATCTTCTTGTAACGCAGAAGGTCCTTAATGGTACGGTTCACTGAACTCATGGAAATGGCGAGCGTTGTTGCGATCTCGTGTTGCTTGATCCTGCGATTGCCCCGAATCAACTCGTCCACCTGATGTTGATGATCGTCATCAGAGGCCGTTGCGGGCCGTCCACTTGGGGTGCTGATCATGGAGATTTGATGCGGCTGGATTTTGGTCTTTCGCAGTCCTTGCCCACCTCCGCACAGTGCTGATGTCAACACAGGCATCTCCGTAAACTGCAGTCATACGGCGATGAATGTTGCTGGGCGCACAACCTTCCGCAGTCATGAATTCAGTTACAGCCCGCTGTATCAACCGGACGTCACCACTGGATGCCTAGGATTGCTCCATTACTCTGGAACGAGAAGAGATAGGAAGGTGAAACAAGTGACATTCTGCAGCTTAAACATCAGTGCATTAATGATACAGTTCAGAATGTTTGCAGTAATATTGGCCAAGTAGTGGGCTTGGAGGCATTACTTTCTGAATGCCGCTCGTATTTGATACGCTGTTCGAAAAGATCTTACAACTCTGAGGATACTGTTAGCAATTTCCGGACTAAAATATAAACAGCATGTAAAAATAATTTTCGAACTTCATGTTTTATTTGGTCAGTAAAGAGAGTTTGAAAATATCTAAATTTATAGAAAAGAAAAGTAAGCATATAATTTACTGTAAAACCAATATCCAGGAAAGAAAAGATTCCTGGGGAGAAGTGTAACCTAGTTGATGATTGTGTTTAGCTAAGACAGCTAAAAACACTGAGTGTCCAAAATGACTGAAGAAATAAGAATAAGGTGATCATATTTA
This sequence comes from Lepisma saccharinum, assembly GCA_022664845.1. Lineage (NCBI taxonomy): Eukaryota > Metazoa > Arthropoda > Insecta > Zygentoma > Lepismatidae > Lepisma > Lepisma saccharinum. The sequence goes on along the minus strand of JAGDQP010005932.1, from coordinate 54,357 downwards.
TTTTTACAGTGATTCCGGGGAGAACTGGGATAATTTGTAAGACTATTTGAATAAGTTTTCATATGAATATTCTTGTACTGCTGTTGCAGTTCAGTAAGTTAATCAAGGGGGCACAAAACTCACATTTTATTTTTATAAATGACGTCAAAAGATGTTACTCCTTACACTATCATACATCAATAAACGCATTTTCTGTCTCGCTTTGCCTTTGTTATTCCGAAGTTCTTGCTGTGGAGGCAGTTGGTCCTAGATATAAGACTAAGTATGTTTTTCCCGAAGAATGTATCTTTTTCACCACATGTGAGTGCGCGGCAAGTTTTCTTTGAAAGGTTCACAGGATAATCAAAAATTTGTTTTAACTGTTAATATCGCTGCGATAGTGTCCACTTTTAACTGTGATTTCTTGTCAGACCAGAATGAACTCATATATGTGGAGTTTGTTTCCAAAAGGTAACAAATCCATCTCAGCAAATTGTTGATGTAATGAAAAAAGAAACATGTAGAGAGATCCTTTCCTCACATATGCTGAGAAAAGAAAGTCAAAGTCACAAAAGAACAAAGTAACTTTAATTGCAGGAACTCGTACCTTTTTTTATTTCCTTAACGATTTGTTGAGATGGATTTGGTACCTTTTAGAAACAAACTCCACATATGAAATTAGCATTTCTATGCGGCCGTTACTGCAAGGGCGTACACATCAGAAGCTCAATATTTATATTTATATTGGTGTGAGCCTGTGAGGTATATGGAATTCTCGAAAAGTGTCAAACGTCTTCGACCATGCTCTGGACTTCAGAAGTGAACCACGAATTATCTTTCTCTGTTACTACGCTCTGAAAACAATCTACTATTTGTCACAAATATAAATGCATGTTTTCCGCGGGATTGCATCCTGCCGCTTGTTGTTATGAAAAAAATATAAACATTAACCTCGTCTTTTATTCACCTCGTCTTTTAATCGAAACAAACTTTGGTTTATAGGAAATAGTCAACAAAATCATTCAACACTTTGTTATTGGTGCAATATATGCAGAACGCAATAAATAACAATTAGAAACAAGAAATTCTTCTTTTGATGGGAGACATATATGAGTTCCCGTACACAAAAAATAGTTTCCGATGAATATTGCCTTGCTCATCACAACAATAAACAAGCGTCTGTGGTATGTTGGTTAGCGTGCTCGATTCACACGCGTTGGTTCGCGAGTTCCTGGCGGGTAAAGCTTTCTTTAAAAGAAAGAAAATTTGGATCGTGAGTTCAAATCCTGGCGAACAATTTTAAATGCAAATTACTGCATTTTTCAAGTAACAAAATATCGATTAACCTTCTAGAATAAAATATATTAAAGTAGTATACAAACAATGTTGAGTGTAATAAGACAAAAATATTGCACTTTACACCCCTGAGAAAGACACTTGATTACTTCATGGGGTCCACAACGTTGTTCCCTAATTTGAAGCGGATTGGAAATTTTTAAGTGCATGTATATATCTGGATACATCCAATTCATTCTTGATTACTTTCTAACGCAATCATTAGATAAAAGAATTTACGCAGGATTAAAAAAAAAAGAAGCTGTTAAACTTTTGGATTCTAAATGTTATTTTATATCCTAGTAGTCAGTTTCCTGCATTACATTTGTTGCCAACTATTGGAAACAGTGCTGTAACGGATCACTGGTTAATCGAGTCATTCGGGTCAACTTTCAGACCAGGCTAATCGGGTTATTCAAGTCAACTTTCGGACCGAGTCACCCAGTGTATCGTTCCTACCCGGTCTGACCTGGTAACCGAATTTCGGCCCTAATCATATTTATGGAAGGGTTTTACTTCTTCCTCTCTAAAAATGCGAATCGAGTTACTATATATATGCAAAGAGATGAAAAGGAATTCGCCAGATAAGAATAATTTATATCTTCTTCTTTTTAGAGTTATTAGAAGAATAAACATAAACAGGGATTTTTTTTTTTTTTTTAATAGAACAAATTGATTTTTGTAGACTTTTCTGCAAATCTTCACCTTACTTAGAAGAACAAAACAAAATTGTGTTCCCCAGTGTTTGAACTCGCGAACCCACTCATGAGACGCAATCATGCTATTCAGTATACCACAGAGGCTAGCTTATTGTAATGATGAGCAAGACAATATTCTTCGGAAACAATATATGGTAAACAGGGAGGGACTCCTACCTCATAACAAAACAATAATTTCTTGCTTCTAATCGTGATTTGTTGCGTTCTGCATGTATTGCAACAATAAGCGAGCAAGTGTTGAATGATTTTGTTGAAGACCACTGTTGCCGATAAACCACAGTTTGTTTCGATTAAAAGACGAGGTGAATAAACGATAATGTGTAGCATTTTTTCTCATAGCAACAAGGGGCAAGATGCAAGCCCGCGGAAAAGATGCATTTATATTTTGGACAAATAGTACGTATTCATCAAACAGTTACATGATTTTTTTCGAAGGTATCTATCCTTTCACTGTTTGGTCATCAACTCTATCTTCAAAACTTTGGGGGATTCTTCGCACTTCTCCTTAATTTCTTCCACTTGAAATTTCATTTCCTGGTGAGATACTTCCAGTTGTTTCATTTCATTACTGGAAACTTCTTGTTGTTTGACTACAGCTTCACATTTCGCTTCAACTTTTCCAATTTGTGACTTTACTTCTTTACTGGAGTCCTTCAGTTGCTGTCTCATTTCGTTACGCTGCTGTTTTGCTTCATTGCTGGATTCTTCCAGGCGCGGTTTCATTTCGTGACGGTCTACCTGAGGCTTGTCTGAGTTGCCATTTCATTTTGTCATTGGAAGCTCCCAAACGTAGTACCATAGCTTGCAATTTTCCCATTAAGTTCATGACTATTTGTTCCATATTGAGGGATGCCGTCACTTTTTCCTCTTCAACCCTCTCCTGTACTACTTCTCCGTCATTGGTAAGCTCCTGAAACGTGCTGTAGGGACTCTTTATTTCCATAGACATGATGACTCCCACAACATTCAAAACACTGCCAAGTTCGGGTGAATCACACAGGGCAACACAGATGAGAGTTCTAGACAAGAGATGCGATTTCTATTAAAGCTGAACGGATGTATCTAATTGAGTCTCATAATCTTTTTATGTCACCGTGCTTATAACTGAGAAGTTTGATTCGATGATGCAACTCGGTAGCTGGGTATACACACTTGGAGCTCAATGGGTGAAATCAGTTTGGAAATTCCTTAGAGCAGGTAGTCTACGTTTGAATGGAACTCCCGACTAACGTCAATCAATCCACTAACTTACGACTACCACAGGCGTGGAAACTTCCCATGGAGGGCTCCTAGGATCTGCAGTCCAGAGATTACCGAACCTTGTGAAAATCCCTTTTTGGTGGCGCAGGTGAGAGATTGCCGAACCGTAAGATCCGTTTCTCGTAAAGAAACGTTCCCTTACGAGAACCCCTCTTCACATCAGCAAAGGAGAGAGATTACCGAACCACAGGATCCATTCCTCGTAAAGAACTGTTTCATATAAGAATCCCTTGCTAAAGTATTTGAAGGAAATAAAAAATAACTAGTCAAGACTAGGTGCTTAACAAGTATATTGTGGAGTTCTACTGAGTTGTACATGTCCCAGGAAGCTATCAAAAAACATTGTACAAGTTACAGTGGATATTAAGAGAGCTTCTCGCTCCAACCTCCATTTTTAACATTTTTCAAAATATTTCAACAAAAATTTAAGTTCATAGCGCACTAGAGCTTACAGATTACTATGAAATACAATAGACAGCGATCTTGTCCAATGATGAGTGATAGTATTTTAAAGATTATGACGTCATTATTTAATCGAAGTCCCAGCACTCATCAATCGACAAGATTTCGAGATCACTGTCCATTGTATTTCATAGTAATTTGTAAATTCCTAGTGCGCTATGAACTTATATTTTTGATAGTACTCTTAGTTTTTGAAATATTTTGAAAAATATTTAAAATGGGGGTTAAAGCGAAGAACCCTCTTAAGATATGATGTATAACACACATGTAAATATGCATAAACATGTGTGCAAACAGTCTCTATGTTCTGTAGATCATAATATTGAAATAAAAGACGTGAAAAGTTACATATTTTTTTCACATTAATAACAGAGTTTTGTCCGCGAACAGTGGCGACATCACGCGCTTCATTTCTCGGGCTCCTTTGTGGTAACCGTATAGATCAGATCACACCCGCCATCATGGTATGACCTTTCCATTGATTTACATAGGAATCTTTTTACTCGTCTTATGTCTCTCCGAAGTAGAACATCCAAGTTCCGTTTGCCTTGGTAGTTATTTTGACTCTTGCAGAGTTTTTTTGCTTTGTGAAGTTTCTTTAAATATATGAGTATAATGTAGTGTTAGTTTATTACCATTAAAATCACAATATGCCAACGGGAAATGATACTGTTCGTGTGTAAAATAGTACATTTCTATAAAACACCATGAGTCAAAGAAAACATGACGAAACTTTAGGCGAAAACAGAAGTTAAAATTTACGCTCCTAGAAGACATAAAACTAGTAAAACAATTCCCATGTAAATCAGTGAATAGGTCATACCAAGATGGCGGGGTGATTTACACCGTTAAGAAGGTAAAAGTACACAAGAATAGTTTCTCGATTTCAAGAAATTATAATACATAAATACTTTGTTGTATGGATAGACGACCCGGTCACATAGACTTCGGATATAACAATACAAACTGGAATACCCAAGTTTAATGTATTTTTCTTTTTTTTTTAATAAAATAAAAAGAGAGAGAAAGAAAGCATTATCAATCAATATGTTTTATGTTATTGCTTTGTAACAACGGAATCCAAGAGCTTAACTAATATTTTTTGTATACATATCTGTTTTGTGATTTATACATCCGCCCGTTCAGATTTAATTTAGGTTGCCTTTAAAAGAGTCTAATCATTTCGTTGAACCTAGTTCTACAAACTAAGGATTACTTTTCGGCACTCCTTCCTTCACTATTCAGATTTCAGAACATAACCATTTAGTTCGACGGACGCTGCTAAAGTTAATAGACAGAAGAAATTTTTTTTGAAAATCTTTAGTATCACAACAAATTTAAGTACCAGCATATCGTACAACTGAAATTCATTTGTTTTAAACTATATATCAATCAGAGAACTCACACTTTCAATCACATTTTATTTTTTTATATTTTATCGTTTTCCAAAACCCTGTCCCAAGCTGCTTCTCGTTCTTCGTGGAGACATCGGTTCAGGAGGATGCCCGGACAAGCCACCTCAAACCTCCCCTTAAGTTCTGGCTAGTGCTTTTGTAATTAATATATTTAATTTCGATCAGTAGAGCCTGTTTGATTGATTTTTTTTCTCTCACACATCAGGTTGATATATAAAGTTGCAGTTCAGTAAGCTGTTTTGGAAGCCCAGAAAGGAAGTAAGCTGTTGGCGTAAATGAGGAAAGAAATCGGCTTTCTCGGTGATTAAAGTTTGTACAAATGTTCCTGAAGAACTAAAAGCGTTCAAAATTCACATTCAGAAAGACGTTTTAAAAGCATCTCGTACACGTGTCATACACATTATGCCTCATGAGCAAAATGACGTTGGGCCGACGGCCACCCGCCGCCTGGATTCGACGGGCCGCCGTTGGAATTAGACCATTGTTTTATCTCTGCCGCCGCGGCGTGCCGTGTCGGATATTCGCCGTCGGTCCCCCGTCAGACATTGGCGCATAGCCACTGTATTCTGGCGGATATTCTCCACAGCGGCTGTCCGCCGGTGGACGGACGGCGTAGGCGTAAATTGTTCATGGAGTGCGTAACACTTGTTAAATACTCATTTGGCCAAGAGTTTAAAGCAAGCAAAGGTTAACTCCCACATATTAGTGTACCAATATGAAGAAAACGGTAAGCAAGTTCGATATGATATTTTTTAATAAAGTATGCGAATGAAGTAACATGTATTCATATGATATTGCTGCAAGTATCGGATTGATGCAGTTAAGTATAACTATGTGTACAATGAATTTTGTTGCTGAATCTGATAACGTTCTTTCCCTGTCCTAAAAGAAATAGTTTTATCCACCTTATTTTGTGCAGCAAAACAACTGATGTGCGCCGCTCTCACCAGAGCCATCTGTCGCCTGATTATCTATATTAATTAATAATAAAATTAAAGGTCAGATAAAAGGAAGATGCAGGTGCAAGTTCCTTTCCTTTCTTCCAACTTTCCTTCTTTCTTTTCAGCTTTCGTTCAAATTGCATACAACACCTGCAATGAACAGTTACATTTTTTTTTGTAATGTACTGCAAAAACAAAAATTCAAATATAAAAGTAATAGCTGGCAACATTGACTAGAAGGAAAAACATCACAGGACCATCGACAACACAGTATTATATCGTATCCAGTAGCATCATGGTCCTTTTGATCGCATATCGAAACATTGCCCAAGAAACAAAACGTTAGTGTACACATAGATTACGTTTTATATATAGACTGTACGTAATTCCTTGAGCAATCACTAACAATTCCGCTTCCAAGTATTCTCGAAGGCCAACATGAGATGATCGATAGTGGTTATACCTGTACTGAAAAAAAAATGTATATGACCTTTGAAGTGTTACGAGCTGCCCGTATTGTTCGTGTTTGACACCTGTTTTCTACAGTGTATGTTTCCTTTAAAGGGAAGCTGATCTCTTAGTTAACCTTGAACCGGAGGGGAGGGGGAGAGCTCTTGCTCTGAAATGATGAGAATAATTCCTGGTTAGGACAAAGATTATTTACAACGTGTTTTCTCTCTCACACATGTTTACAGAGGAAGAGAGAGAGATTGAGACTTTTGTGAGTACATATTTTCAAGATGTACTGTGCCTATTAGCCGACCAAAATGACTTCGTCGCTGAGCGTAATTTACTTAGATTTTCTTCGTTGGTTGGTCGTTCCTTTACCCATATATACACTTTAACTGTAAAAATAAAAAAAAATATATTTCTTTTACATTTTAAAAGTCAGGCTTGGTGGTCGTGAGGTCTTAGCTTTCGAGTAGTCTCCAAGAAGTCTCGGGTTAAATTCTTGGAATGATCATGGATTTTAAAAAGTATTACCTTTGTATAGGGACGGGCCAATGTTGCTATAATAGACAAATCTTCATATATATATTTTTTTAAGTTTAGTGTAAAGGCATCGTGTGTGCGGAACTGAAAACCGGGTCACTTTTGGTGACGAGGCCTGACCCGGTCACAGGTGACCCGATGACACGGTCCGAAACGACCCAAATTCCCGGTGATCCAGTTGATCCGGTCCGAATGAGTCGGGAACCGGTCTTGATTCAAATTACCAGTCTGACTTTGACTCGGCTACTCGCCTGACCCAATCTTGGAGACCTGTTTCCTTTGGTTTTAATCGATCAATATCGTAAGGTTCTGTTGTTTTTAGCGTGACGTTTAGGTAGAGTCAAGTAGATACCCGGGATTTGTGACTTTTTGCCCATCACCAGTTTTATTACAAAATAAATATAAGTCCAATAAGTTAATAAAAAGAGTGTCCTGTATTTACAAGATTTGTTGAGTTGCAGAATAACTTTATGGCTTCTTCTTATTGGGTGAAATACCTCGTAGAAGTTAGCTAGGATAGGTGTCGCATCAGTCTTACAGCTAACTGTATGCGTAAGGAAGACACCAGTCCGACAGCTAACTGTGTCAAGGAGTGTACCATTCCGACTGCTAACTGTGTACGAAGGAGAAGGTAGAGGAGAGAGGTGACCACCCAGGCGAGTGATAAATTATAAGGTTGCGTCGGGGTTTTATAGCCTTCTGTGGTGTGGGCCTCCAAGTTCCTCCTTCCATGATGGTGGCTCCGTCTGTTGATTCCGTGTCGAAACTGAAATAATCGCCTGCTTGTTTGTATAGCACTGTTTATGTACATTGCGTCACTTACTTTACACATTGCAGTTTACTATTTGTAGTACTCACGCTACTACAAAGCTTACGCTGCGAATGTGAAACTCGTTCTCAAGCACGTGGAATATTACAATATTGTAATTTGTCAGATTCCTTGAGAAGTTGTTTGGGTTATGCAAGGGAACTTCAGTTTGAGAATTTTAAACAAATTTAATGTTTCATCCTAGTTAATACTTCAAACACAACACAAAATTCTTTCAGAATAGCGTTTCGGAGGGTAGGGGGCTATTGACAATGTATTTTTGTTATTTCCGAGAATATGAGACTATTTGTAGAAATATATTATATAAGGAATATGCTATCAATATTGTTAGAAACTTTTCGTGCTCTGGGAGTTAACATACGCGGTCCCTGTCATCACTGAAAACAAACTTGCCTTCAAATTTCTAAGCTAAAAGGAACAGTTTCAGAACATCAAATATTTTACCTAATAGACGCTAATAAGTACTACAAATGTTGCTTTTCGATTTTAAAAAATCTTCAGCTTTCCAGTATTCGTAAAAACCTAAAAAAAGTAGGAGTTGTAACTACCGTAAAAATTATCCTTCGAGCAGTCACGCATATGCGTAGACTATTGTGTGCCATTATATTATGTGCTGTAATAAAGTTCTGGGATGGTTTCTCTTTGTTGTTCTACAGTACAGTTTTTTTTTTCAATGTCGTCAACTAAGTACATTGAATATTTCTTTACGAAGAAAAAAAAAGGTTTCGATTGTGCGTAACATATGTCGTCCATTTCTAAACTACCTACCTATCATTTCCATCTGTTTTCATCTTCTTTAGTTGGCTTTTTTTTTTTTTTTTTTTTTAAGCTTGAATAAACAGAAACAGATGGTTGCGTTTACTATTCTCTGGAGCTAGAAAAGTGTAGGGAAGCTTCCTCGAGTAGCCTTCAAGGGAAACCGACATGCGTGTATGCATGTGTGGATCCGTAGGTCTGATGGAAAATGTAGGATGTATGTAATAGACATGAGTGGAGAAACATCAAACTGCGAGATCTGATAATTTATTGCGTATTGCAACTGAGATTTGAAAATATTTTGTAAGTTAGACTACTGTTTGTACGGTTGAAATACACGTACTGAGCTTAGAAAATTATATTTGCTTTTGTATAGTTATGGGACTGTCCCTCCTATATTGTTCATAGACATTTACTTATTAAGCAATTTAAAAAAATGGACAAGGTTCGCCTGGCTACACAATTCGATTGTGTGCGTGTGTGTGTTTGTTTGTTCACTGATAACTTGGATCCACAGATTTTTTCACTAAAGTTTTTGGGTCATTTTCATGGTAACGAGACAGACAAGTACATGATTTTGTAATGATTGGAAATAAATTTAGCAATATAACAGGGACTACCGTCAATGATTTATCCACATTTGATTGTTTGAAAATTAAGGGCCGTTTCCATGGTAACGATACTTTTATTATTTGCAAACATTTTCACGCATTATGTAAGAACGGATTAGCAAATCGAACTCGAAGCAGTAGCAATTAAGCAATGTTTTTGATTGAGGGAGGGCCTCATACACAGGTTTTGCAATGTAAGAATTTTATTGCCAAGAAATTAAATAATAGGGCAAGCATGGAAATCCACTCTAAGCTGTGTTTGCTATAGTTATTCTAACATAACTTAAATAGATAATATTGGGTACTACTTCGAGTGTGATTTGCTAACCCGACACTGTTTACGTCATTACTTGTAGAGATATAGCGTCATGCAAATAATAATTTCTCGAAGTTTGCACCATTATTTCAGGAACACTCTGTATAAAAGTGCCCAATAAATAAAGATATTTTTTTTTTTTTATTAGATGTCATTCTTTCCATTTCCAATTTTGTCAATTACACTTAAAATAATAGGAGAGGATGCAACCCTGAACGTTACGTAATAAAAATTCAGGCATGTTTGCGATTGATTTACAATCGAACTTTTAATAATCTCCGTGACCATACAACCATTAGCGGCTCGAATGGAAATGAGTTCCAAAGATGATGAATTCCCACCTTTTTTTTAAAAAAAATCTCATTCACAGTAGAAACGTAATTATCAGCAATGAACATATTTAGTAAGGTATTGATACAATACAATTGACGTGGTCATTGCTTAAGCAATACTTAGATCAGTTGACTCAGTGTGAACCTTCAACCAGCATCTTGGTTGGCTCTAGCGGTGCAGCAGACCCAGTTCATTCAGGTTGGGCTTATTAAGGAAGATCAATAATAATAATCAGTTAAAGCCCGTCGTTGGAAAAAAAAAAGGCGTTATTTTAGATTGAAAGTGAATGGGAAAACTCGTAGTAGGCTGAAACTATGTAATGATTTTTTTTTGTCTGCCCGCCATTTTGAATCCAAGATGCCGTCTTTGGAGACATTTTTGTAACCTACTAGTGATGATGTACCGCCATACAAAATTTCGATTTTCTATCCAGCCTTTAGGCTGTGTATTCTATAAAACAATGGGTTTGGCGGCCATTTAGGATCCAATATGACGACTTTTTCCAAATTTTATATTTTCTTCATCTACAATTGATAATACACCTTCATGCCAAATTTCGTATCTCTAGCTCAAACGGTGTGAAAAATGAATTTTTGGGATCCGCCATTTTGAATCCAAGATGGCGTCTTTGGAGACATTTTTAATATTTTCGTGTCCTAATACTCATGATGTTTCGTCATACCATATTTCGTTTTTCTATCTCCAACCATTTAGGATGTGTATTTTATACAACAATGGGTTTGGCGGTCATTTTTGATCCAAGATGGCGATTTTTTAAACATTTTGTAAAATTTCCTTAATCTACTCTTGATAATACACCTTTTTGCGAAATTTCGTATCTCTAGCTCAAACGACGTGGAAAATAAATTGTGGGGGTTCGCCATTTTAGATCCAGGATTGTGTCTTTAGAAACATTTTGTAATATTTCCGTAACCTACTAGTGATGGTGGTTAGAGCGTTGGACTCATGTCCACATGGTCCCGGGTTCAATTCCCGGCTGGAGTCCCACTTTTCGGCGTCCACCCAGCGTCGTGAGGCAAATTGGGGACGACCACACTCGGTCTGCTAAGCCCCTGATACGCCTGTTCGTGGTTAGGTACGCGCAGTGCTGACCACACAGCCGTTACTCAGACGGACGTAGTTCCACCAAACAAGGACAGATGGCGTTGGGGCAGGCTCAGCGCCTATAGGCCTGTTACGCCAGCGTTTTTTTACTAGTGATGGTGTACTGTCATACCGTGTACCGGAAATTACCTGGTACCTCGTGTGCTTTTCCTGGCATCTCGCTTATCTGTCTTCTCGTACTGATAGGGAGGGGAAAAAATAGTGTATTTACGTTCAGTAGTACTCAGATAGGTTTGGGTATGCTTGGGTATTAATTCCACCCTCCCCGCAACTCTTTCGGAGACAAATAACATCCTCGTGATACAGAAGCAATTAAAGTTGACTGAGTGTGTGTAACCGACCTAAAAAATGTGTATGTGTCAGTGTTATTCATTTAGGTTCCAGATTCCGTGGGGGAAAACCACATGTTAATGTTACGAGGGACTGAGAAGAGCCCTGTGGTAACTCTACTTTCCTATATCGAACTACTGTTAGATTGGTAAATGCATTTCAACTTGAACGCGAGATAGCACAAAGAGAATATGGCAGTGTGTATCCTCGGAACGCAACAGATCAACAGCATCTTGATACAAGGAATCACAGTTAATGATGCATACTATTTTCAATACCTGGAACTCCATTTACGTCCAGCAGTTTGGTTGAAGAGGTCACATCTCCTAGTATTATACACATCAGTCATATATCGTACGTCACATCACGTAAAAACATCTGGAGATATTTGGGGTCGGAGATACTTGATTGATTCCTTTATTCGCCAGGTCTGTGATTTTGGTTTGTTCCATAAGATGAAGGAACCCCTAAAAGGGAAACTCTTTCGTAACATTGCTAGGACGCTCTCCTTAGACACTTGCTAGAAAATAATGTTACGACTGACACGTTTCATGCCCGATATTAGTAGTCGTGTCATCGCAGAAGCAGGAGATTACGTTTAAGTATTGTAACCATCACTAAGTTAGTTACTTTCCTATTTGGCTAATGGTTTCATGTTGCCACTAGAAGAGAACAACACCTCGTACAACAGCATTACAATGCAAGCAATCACGCATTTCGTGGACGATATTTTCATGCACCATCCGTCAAGTAAATGCTGCAATTGCGTGATTTGTACCATATGTGATTGGTACCATATTGGTACCACGAGAAATGTGTTTATAGTGCATAGAAACTGAATTTTGTTTCTGGATGGCGGGTTTGGTGTAGATTTTTCAACATTGTTGCTGATTATAACTTAACGATAATAATAGCAGTATTACAAGCAATTTTATGATTAATAGTTCTACAGTGATAGTAAGCAGTGATGTCTAATTGAGTGAATTTGTGAAATTTGTGGAACTTATCTATGGTAGTTAGATTCATCAACGACTTCAGACAGGATGAGAAAATAGCATTTTTTCGGTCTAATCGTTTTACCCTGTATATTTAGCGACGGAAATTGATTGTTTTAGATTGTATGTATAAGAACATATTTTTTTAAACCTAACTAAAATCCACAACTGGTTTCGTGTGTAATTATGATGGTGAGAGACTTTCAGAAAATGTACAGTGCACCCAACTTTACCCTATTACTTCTCGCATTGTGTGCATAATTATTGCTCTGGAAGAATATTTGAAGCTGGAGTAACGCCAGCAGTTTCTGTCGCTGAGCCAAGATCATCCACTTAGAGCTGCGCTGGCGACAGACTTATGATTCTCTGGACGTTACTTAATTTGTTATATTGAAGAAAAAAACACTTCGTCGCATGTGGAATGCACGCAAGTTTATATCTTACAAAGAAACATACGAGTTTCTAACCGAAGACTAATTATCTCTAAATACAAGACTAATTTACTCTTAATGTTTGCGTCATGAAAGTACAGGGCGTTTATATTTAGGTATTTCAATAGTATAGACATATGAACTACGCCACGTTCATTAGAACTATAAGGGATGACATCCTTTTGGCGATTGTATTCTCTGGGGATAGGAATGAGGAAATATCAGACAGAGAGTATTTTCTGGGTACCATCTAGACTGGTAGAACTGAAGACAGTACTGGAGAAACTCACTCGGTATGATCGACGCGAACAGGGCACGAACCAGCTCAGTTTCTTCACTCATGTTCCGAAGTCAGTGACGTTTCGCCAACAGACGAAGAGGGTTAGATGTACAGCGATATCTAAATTTTCGTCTTAAAATCGTTGTGGTACACTTCAAGTACCTAACATGTAATTGTAACAACACAAGGCTGGCTACTCATTGTTCTTGTTTAAATCCTCAAAATCATTACTATTTGATGAAACAAAGAGCTCCTCTTAGATTATTTAGGTACAGTTTACTATAAATTTGTGGAGAATTGGCGTAAAGGGTTTGTAGATTGGTAAACCAATTACTGGTAATCTATTGATATTCAGTTACTATTACTGAGGAAAAATCACTTTTATCACCTCCTTGTTCGTCGGTCCACAGAAAAAGATTTAGCATCTCTCGCTCTTCTTATTTCCCTCTGTGTGTTTGACAGCTCAATCCCAGATTTATTGCGTCCGAGGTTGGCATACCAATTCCTCATGTTTCTCTTCCAGTTTTAATGTAAGTACTAGCCACAATAAAAAAAAATATTTTGCTTTTCCCACCATGCATGTTTTCGGCATTATTTCAGCCATGGTGATGCGTAAGAGAGGTCTGTTCACTATCAATTCATACCTTATACTGTAAATTATTATAAAATAAAAATAAAAAACTTTTAATGGCAATAAGAGATTAACGAAAAAAAAAATTCCTTTATTTAAATTATATATTAGCATATATTGTATGAGAAACATACTTTCAAACAAATTTTAGAATTTTTTCATAATTCCTAGATGAAAGAGGAAACATGTGATAGAAAGAATTAAATCACAAAAGTATATATGTATTTACTTTGTGATTAAACTGAGCAGAGAAAAGTCCGCGTATGTACGATTCCTCACATCTTCACGTGAAAAGCAAAAATGTTTATTTACCATGACCAGTTCAATAAATGCATTACTTACATAGATGACGACATGGAATATGAAACTTGAATGCCTCCGAGTCGCATATGCAGCTGGATGCATTACGTCAAATGGAGTTTACGATATTCTTTTGAAGAACAAAATTATATGTAATTTGGATCTTAATAATAAGATTGCTAGCTGCAGCGCAATGTACCAGTTCTGTAACCTTGCCAATTGAACAATTCAATTGTATGTTGTTTTTTTTTTTTTTTTTTTTTTTTTCCTGTGCTATGCAGCTCTACAATTTAAATGGTGTTTTTCTGTTTCAGTAACTTCATTCCTTTGAATTCCGTATTCCTCCTCCCATATAAGCTATACATGACACCAGAACATTATCCCATGAGCCCAGGGACGTGTAAGTTTCTATTAACTGCGGATTGGATGTGTAAGTGACTGGATAAAAGTTTTATGACCTTTGATGGGGATTTGTCTGGATAATTATTATGTATATCTCCTCTGTTTACCTCATGGGGGAAATAGAATGGAACATTAATTTTTATTTTAAGCCTGCTAAAGTAGTTTATCTCTTTTACCAGTAGATACTGGGATCACTTAAATACGCGTGAAAAAGAGGGAAAGAGGAATTATTTTTAAATCTATGGAATACGATCCATAATTTCTCGTTTTTGAATGCAGATTTTTTTTTCCCAAAGAATAAAAATATATCTTTGTTTTCTTTCCATTTTTCAGTATTGGAATTAATGTGTGAGAGTAGGGATATTGCTACTGGATGTGGGATTTCTACCCCATGTGGTTGTTTCCCTTGCTTCCCGTTCTATCCAAGAGAGAATATCAAGAACTCATTGACTTTGGTTTTAGTGAATATTACCATAGATGTAACAAAGGGAATCTCTGATATTAGGACTATTATGACAAAATATGTGTTGTAGGTGTAAAAGTGAAGCAGAAGGAAGTATATTTTCATTGTCCACCGGGAATTGAACCACATTCGGCATTACGACTCTATTATGATAAGTGAATGTGAATCTTCCGTGGCTATAGAAGTTTACTCAAGTTAATCCTAAGATCTTGAAACTATCTAGTCCTTACAGTAGAGGAGCTTTCCACGTTCTTTCGCTGGAATTTGTTCTTAAGGAAAGACATAATTTTTTAAAATAATTTCTGTAATAAAATTTCCCTTCTCAGTTCCGTCCCGACAGGAAAGAAAAAAATCTTTACCGCCTCGTAGACTTCATATACTAGGGACGAGCTTAGGTCTCAGAACTATCCGATGAATACAAATTAAGGAATCTTTAATCATTTACCTATTTGAACTGAAACTTTCTCATTCACTTCGCTGTAAACGAATAATTTATTTTAAAAAATTGAGCTTAAAATAAGACCATGAGTCAGTTCCATAATGATAAAGGTTAATTATCATGAAGGTTTGATTGAACATCTTCTTCCTCAAGACTTAAAAAGAAATAGATTGTTCAAAACTTAGTGCAAGATGGAATGACTGATGTAACTTCAATGCCAAATGGTGTATAATACTGAGAATGCATATTCAACTCAATTTTGGCAATCTGATTGATTATCAGCGTTCCAAACAATTTGGAAACATATTTTGGGAAAATTGGCTACGAACGACTCTGTTCAATTGAACCTCACGTAACTTGAACCCATGACCATGCACACAGAAAGTGAGCGTGTTAACCTCTCGGCCAACCGAGAGTCAATTTTGGCCAAAGTGGCACGTTAGCACTTGGAACTTTAATCTTCAATTTTTGAATAAACTGAGGAAGTGTTAACTGAATTATTAGTACCCCAGTTGAAAGTCTGCTCTTCTACTTGAAAGGGAACAAAGGAAAATCAGTAGATATACTCGTAAAGAAGCATGAAATGACATTTATATCGGATTGGAAATTTAAAAACACAGTGGCTGCGCGCACGTCTGACGTTCGCCGTTGACAATGCTTATGTACCCGTTAATATAAAATAATGGCTCAATTTGAATCGAGGTAGTAACATTACTATCATTCTCATATGCCACAACTCGCGAGGTGTTTGTTTGTTTATTAAAGAAATGCATCCAAACTCTAACGGTGATTCTCAAAGCATTATGGGGCAAAAAAGACTGTGATGAAACAAGCAGGAAGGCATATTAAAATTCAATTAAATTCTGAATATGTGTGTGTTTTCAAGGGAACTGTATGACAAATAGATGCCATTTAGGTTTCTGCAGTTAATCGAAGAATGTGCTCTGGTAAATGGATGCAAAATTTTGCAATTTTCAGCAATGTTCCGTTACAACCTATAGAAATTTGCTATCTTAGCAAATAATGAATTAACAACAAGTTGGGCAAAGTTCTAAAACAAAACCTCTAGAAACAATGTTGTGGAAATTGGTTTTCACGTAATGTAACAGTGCCGTAAAGCTTTAAACGAATAGAAGTACAATACTATGCAAAGTAGCCACTAGATAAAATACAACACCATCACCTAATCCAACCATTCACCTCTAACCGAGTTGTTTGCCAGTTGACATACTATGCATGCATCTGTAGCCGTATATATTTTAAAGGTTGCGTTTCAAACCCTATTTATTGCCCTCGACATATGAATCCTCGGTTGAATAACGTCAGTTTATTCCTTCTTTTACATATTCTTCAGAGGCAAGGACTGAGTTAAACTTGGGAGTTTCCACAGTTTCGACATCGTGTGTTGATTGCCATACACATCAAATAAACCGTCTGTCTGGCTCAAAAGTATTGTCAGTATACCATTCGCCGGCCCAGATGTGAAACATAACTCGAAACCTGTCACTTCATATTACTCGCTTCCAAGTGTAAAATACAATGTTGACGGGTACATAAGAACTGTCAACGGCGAAAGTCGGACGTGCGTGTAGCCACAGCCGTAAAAAAAAGTACCCACATGCACATACTCGTCAGTATAACCCCCCTTCATTGAAAGGTGAATTTTCTACCTTCTGAATATAGTTTTTTTAACGTTAATGCTAAAATCTGCTTCTCGTAACCATGGGATGTTGAGAACTCTAACATTCGTACTGACAAGTGAGAAGCGGTTGTGCAGATCGGGCCACACGATGCTGACCTGATAGTGTTAGATACTTATGTTAGTAATCCACTTTAAAAGTATGACCTAGTTTAAGCATATGGATCTGTGCTGGTATGAAAAGTGTTAGTTCATATATACCTCATCTCGCATGCAGATTGTTCAATAGCTTCAGTGCGACATCAACGACATCGCATATTCTCCCACTTTTGCGTGCGTGTGAGAGGTCCATGTTCTCACCTCGAATCTGCTATATCAGTGAAAGCGTATTTCTGTCCAGTAACATTGTCGCTTTAAATTTCCGTGATTCCTCTACTTTCACACTATTAAAATATTTATAGAACTGTAATAAACTCATAACTTCCTAAATATAGCTGTTTTATCAGACACAAGTATGATTACGAATTAAAATATGCTTGACCATAAATTTATGTAAAGCACATACAAAGTTTCAACCTTGTCCAGCATATAGTGGCGCTCTGTGATCGTCATCGTCAGTAATTGCGAAAAGTTCTTATACTTTTCATTATAACCCGATAGGTAGTAATTTGATCTTAGGTATTACATATTCTACATATCACTTGTAGTGCAGTAGTCGTGAAATACGGTATAGTTTTAACACAACAAAAGTACCATAAAATCTTCATACAATTAGCTTTTGATCCTTAAACGAAAAAAAAGTGTTCGTTATTAAATAAAATCTTGTGGTTGTTTTCAGCTTCTGTTATTTTGGACTTTGATTTAAGAAATAAGCTTCTTACTGTATCCTCTCGTACTTACGTAAATTTCATTCGTCTTTAGATGTCTTGGATCTACATGGGGGCGTAGTCGGAATTTCGTTTCGGAGGGGAGTCCACCAGTTTCTTTCGCAAATCCAGGCTTTATATATATATCATCATCATCATATTCAGCCGTTTTCTATACACTTCTGGATGAAGGCCTCCCCCTTTTCTTTCTCCATATTCAATCCACTACTGGATGAGGCCTCTTCCCGAAGGGAAAAGTTGGTCTACTGCTCCCACGCTGACCAGACGGGTTGGGAGAGGAGCTATATATATAACGTACATAATTGCGCCTAATTTTATACCAATTTTACAAAGAAATCAGAATTTCGGAGGGGGTCGTGCTCCCTGGACCCTTCTCTTGGCTACGCCACTGGATCTACACGGAAATCAAACAATGTGATGTATTTTGTTCTTGGCGTGTTTCGATGGAAATTTTGTGGCTGGTTATAATTTTTGTAGATATCCGAGCAAAAAGGAGCTAGAAGATATTGAGCACGAGCTTTGGATCAACATTCAAGAGGCTCTTTTATTCGAGACCTGCTTCCGATCATCCTGACTGAAGCTTTCGCTTGATTTCACCAGACGTAAGCCTGGTGGTACCTATAGAATCCTGTCAATACGGCACATAGTATTTTTTTAATTAATTAATTTTGCTTCGAAGTCTAAATGACAAAAAAAAAAGTCAACTTGGTGCTTAATGTCAATAGGTAAATGACAGATGACCTACAATTGATCTCATATATCATGAATGTTATTAATTAACTTTATAAATCTTTATAATTAAAATTGTTCGTTAATACTACCGTGCCAAAGCTCAACATCTGTGCTTTGAAGCTTTGTGTCGTGTCCTCAATTTTCAATAACTGATTTTCGGTTTTTCCACTTCTATCCATAATGGACTCTCTCTCTCTCGCTCTCTTTCTCTCTCTCTCGCTCTCTTTCTCTCTCTCTCTCTCTCTCTAAATGTGTGTGTGTGTTTGTTTGATCCCCCTCTCTCTCTTCTGAACTCCTACCAACTGAAATGAACACAAACCTCCACCCACTGGAATACACACTAAGCTTACAACCACACCTGTTCACATGTACTCTTTGAAGCTTACATACACACGCATATTATATATGTGCGCGTTTGCATTTGTGTTTTATGCGAGTGTTTGTGCCTAGCGTGTATTTCTGCAGGATAAAGCTCGCGTAACTAATAATCCCGTCCTGTGGTCAGTGCGGAAACGCAATGCGTGTGCCTGTGTGCACGTTGAGCCAAAAATGCCACCCCATACTCCCCAATTTACCGTAACACACAGATGCCGTTTTGCCATACGGTGAATTCGTTAGACAAAATTGAATAATTATTTTCCAATATTAGAGTGAGATAAAAAAATCGCCACAAAAGAAACAGATTTTTTTTGGGGGGGGGGGACTGTTATGATTATTTATTAAATAGGAAAACTTTATTTAATTACCCGTAGGTGGAAATATTAGTTTTTTTTTATGTTTTTCTCAACATTTATTAGAGTAATAAATTGAACTTTATGATGTTCCTTTTTAACACTTTTCTCCGGACTAGTTTTGGAGTCAGAAATAGGTATGTCGCTTCTCGTTTGTTTTTCGTTTTATTTTTTTTTATTGAACAGTTTGAATGTTCTTTTCCGAAACTTTGCCACTTTACATATTCAACTAGGTTAGAAATCTAAGTAATTATTTTTTTAAAGTATTGTCTGACGAGGCATTTGTGGTCCAAGCTTGTCATATGTCTGATGTATAAAGTCCCTCGGCGATAACTTTACTTGCGAAAGGTAGGAGTCAAGACATTAGTCGAGATACCAGTCCGGCATTCATCAGCTGATAGTGAGGAACACCCAGGAGAAACCTCAGACAGAATGATCAGCAGCGACTCGAACGTGATTGTGTCCCCAGTATTGTTCTGAAATCTGCGATCGTAGTCAGTGGACTACGGAGACTGGGTCGATGAACAGTGTGTTCCTGTTGAACTACATGTTTTTGCTATTCTAATATGTTAACGGTCAGTTTCCGTAATTCCTTTTTAAAGAAACGCTGAAATATATTGTGCCGCAGGCCTCATAGTTCAGTGGTTACAGCCACTGTGTACTTGGAAGAAAAGGACCCCTCTTACCGGCCATCGTCCTGTTCTTAAGTTTACCCAGGCGACTGCCGAGGTGGTGCGGTGGTGCCTATTGCTAGAATGGGCCTCCGGCCTGTTGGCTGTCCTTGCTCTTGAAGAAGCCAGTAGATATAATTCCTCGAACATACGAACTGTGATACCTGCCCTATACACGTTTAAAGGTGTTGACTGGAACGTATTGTAGATAGGTCAGTGGTAAAGTACTATACCTGGGAAAGTGAGACCTAGATTCGTTCTCCACAATCCAGCAGACAGCTTTTCTTTTTATGTGGCTGTATCTGTATGTGAATGTTACAGTAAATTAGTTTTCCAATATTAAAAGTTATTATTATTATTAAACTTCCCAGGTCAAACTTGACAAAGCCTATTCTTCTACAGAAATAATAAGAAATTGTATACCTCAGGGACCCCTTTGGGGCCATTACTGTTCAATATATTTGTTAACGATCTATGTACCACGGTTTCTTATGCAATCTCCATTCTCTATGCCGACAACTTAAAGTTGTTAGGGAAGGTTAAAAATAGTAATGGCATTCAAAAAATATAGATGGATATCAATAACATAGAAAATTGGTGTGAGCATAATGCAAATTAATACTATAATAATAACCACTGGCGTGACAGACCAATAGGTCCTGAGCCTGCCCCCACGCCATCTGTCCGCGGTTGGGGAAACTGCGTCCACCTGAGTGACGGCTGTGTCGTCAGTTCTGCGCGCCACCTGGCCACGAACAGGCGTATCAGGGCTTTCTAGACCGAGAATTAATACCACTAAGACAAACTTTATAAGTTGTAGAAGAAAAAACAATTATGGTATATGGTTAGTAAGTATACATTAATGTCAGCATAGGGAAAGCTTACACGGTTAAGGATTTGGGAGTAATATTTGATGATAATCTTAAATTCCAAGAACATCTTAGTGCTATCACAATGGATTGAAAAAAAAGTAATTTGATTTATATTTAATCAGTGGGGTGAAATTACTACCTATGTTCTCCTGTACTGTACAAGGTTCTTGTAAGAACTAAGCTGGAATAGGCTGTTCATTCTGGAGTACTGATACAGAGATATACACGGAAAAAGTTGAATCCATTCAAAAATTGCTTATAAGATTGTTATACTATAAATGTAAATTTTCTTACTACAAATACAGTTATAACGAATGGTGTGACTATTTACAATTACACCATTATTTTGTACATACATAAGAAATAAATAAAAACAAATTAATAAACGAGATTTTAAATAACATTCAGTGTAAATATTTATTAAATAGTTTAGCAATTCAGGTACCTATGTATTTTACTAGAAGACATAACCTATTAAACACAAGCGAAGAAATAAGAATTTGCTGAAAAGAGTGGTTGACAATTTTGATAAATTTAATCCAAATTAGTTGAATTCTAGTAGTGATGTTAATCATAACGCAAGTTTTAAGTACTGACTCGATTCGTAATTATATATTTGATTTTAGATGTATGATTTGCCAATTGTTCAGGAACGTGAAGTTATAATTATTTTAATAGTCATATAATGACCAATGTTTTTTTTTTTTTTAAATTTGTACTCTTTATTTCGCTTGTACTCTTTAGTGACAGAAGACTAGTGTTGTATAGGCCTACGGTTGTTCACAAAACGTTAAAAAATCACTTATTCATTCATTACTATTATTATTAAGTTTCACGTTCAATTTTCTCGGAAACGAGGCGTAAGATAAGATAAAATGAATTTTATGGGCGGTTACAGCACTATGGATTACGCCCGTCCCGATACGGGGGAAGCCCCTTATCTTCATCACATCAGGACACGAAGCGTTTCTGGACTAATTTACTAAGACTTTTTGCTTAGTTTGATGAGAACATTTTCTTCTTAAGGTGCCTAACATTTTTTCAGATTCTGATTTCAAATAATCTGTTTAAAATATATCAAGCGTGAAGTACAGTAGATTCTCGACTATCCGGCTCGCGACTCTCCGGTCTCCGTACTATCCGGCCTAGTTTTAAAAGAATACATTCTTGATTTTTTTTTTTTTGTTTAGTCAAACATGATAAAATTTATCTTAAAATGTATACAATACTGTACATATTTTCATTTTTGCATTTCTTTTTTCTGTAATAAATTAAAACGCATGGTACAGTACATAAGACATGTTTACAAAGTACTGGCCTGTCCCAAAGAGGCCAGAAAAAAATAATAAGAGCTGGTTTTGGTACAAAAATTGTGTTTTTAATGGTATGGGTGAGGCAGGAAGTGAGTACTCCGGCCTTTTTTTTTTCGTATTTTGTTATGCGGCCTGCCCTTCCGCCACATTAGGCCGGGTAGTTGAGACTCTACTGTATCTTAAATGTCCTTTTAAACTATGGTGCCAAAATAATAGAGGCTGAAACAGCTTATAACGTGTATCCCCCCCCCTTCGCCCGAATACCTTGGCATTGCATAGAGTCAACGAAATGTTGGAGTTATAACGTAAGAATGTCCATTCAGGCACGTTGAATGCTTGTCCAGTGTCCTTGTTCGTTGAATTTGTCTGTAAAGCATTGAGTTATTGTGCACAGTGTTCCATAATTTGTGGCTGGGGTTCAGATCTCTTGTCAGTCAGCAGAGCATTCGTTGAAGTAGTTTTGTGTTATCCTGCTGCTGTAAAAAAATTCCAGCGGAACATTGCAAACAAAAAGATGTGTAAATGGCCTGCAACGAGACCTATGTCGTAGGAAATACCTTTAGATATAATAATGAGAGTATTATAAACTCAGATGCTAATATATTAGAGTCAGCGGTGACTGGATGCTTCCACCTCCTTCGCCCATTGGAAGTAAACGCAGTCGAATTACTTCTGCTTTTTCCATTGACTGGTAATGTAGTTGTGGAAGCCATGGAACGTAAACTGGAAATTATTTCCGTTTGGACTACGTGGTTGGTGCATAATTTTCTCAAAACCTTTTCTTTGTCTGTAGGAGAGGGAGAATTGAATGATGTTCTTTAGGCATCTCTGGTTTAGGTCTGACTGAGAGAGGAGTAGAGCAAATTAGTGAAAACCAGCAGAGGAAAATATTGAAATATAAGCAGGTGAAAGAGCAGTCTCAATTTTTCATCATGGATATACGAGTAGTCGGCATTTCAATTAAACTCCTTTGACAAGCAATAATCACCCTTTTTGTTTTCTCTTCCCATTCTAAAGACATTTTCGCACTACAATAACTTAGGCTTATTTTCAGGAAAATTCATCAATATAATACTCCCTTATCATCGTGCATTTGAATGTGAGGCTTAACAAAATGTCTTCTGTGGAAAGAGGGAAAAAAATCAAGAGATCTTAACGAAATGAAAACAAACAAACAAAAAAACATTGTTTGTTCTTTTTCTCAAGATGCTTTCATTTCCATAAAGATTCTGTTCTTGCTTAGAGAAAGGGTACTTTGTGGTAAAAATCCATCTCTTACATTTAACAAATCCCTCTTCTCACCCACCACTATCAAAAGTAAGAACACTTTTCCTCAACCTCCCAGTTCTTCACCCCCACAATCCCGAGAAATTTGGAGTGCTACTCACCGTGAGCCGTGCACACAATGAAGAAGGAATTAAGATCACGTGATCTATAGCTGCCAGTTCCGGTCGTATTTCTCTTCACGCTTACCCCCACGGTTCTACCTCCCGACAACTTGAAGGGGCAAAATCCACAAGACAAGACCTATAAGACGTTAGGGGTGGTTTGTTCTTATAGAGGAGGGTCCAGAGGAAAAGAAGAAACTACTGGCAGGCAAGA
This sequence comes from Lepisma saccharinum, assembly GCA_022664845.1. NCBI lineage: Eukaryota > Metazoa > Arthropoda > Insecta > Zygentoma > Lepismatidae > Lepisma > Lepisma saccharinum. Next base: position 30,565 of record JAGDQP010005932.1, on the reverse strand, counting down.
AGGAAAAAAGATACATTACAGTCGTAGAGACCAGTTATATCATTACATGGAAACGTTAGTAGAGCCATCTGTGAGGCGTTTCCATAAACTGCTACCAATATTTCTTCCTTAAAAACATCAGGAAGGATGAAGTATGGCTACTCTTAAATATAGATTTCCGTGAAAGTGAAGGCATAAACTTGAAGTAATGTATTTGACTCTGTCATCTAGCAGCAACTGCCGTGTAGACTCTTCACACAGTATTTTCAGGCAAATTCATCAATATTGTTCTGCTGGTTTTGTGTTTCAAGAATGCCTGAATAAAAGTTTTGTGTTATCTTTCCCTCAAAATCGAGAATCAAGTTTTTATTTCTATGTTGCACTGCCTATTGCTATCTATGAGATATAAACTAAAAAAAAACAACAAAAAAAAAACTGTGGATTCACATATCAACGGGTTTCTCTTAACACCACCCGCTTGAACTTGTGATTCTGTCAGCCAACCAAATCTACAAGCGCAGTGAAAGACACGTTTTCATTAGTCGATAGAATTTCGTCATTTTGAAGTAGGCGGGCTTATCCTTGCTTCCGTTGATTTGTAAAACCTCAGTTCTATGCGTGAACTAAGCACCAGAGATGAAGCAGAAGTTAAGATGATGTAGTACTGGTTCTTATGAATTAGTAAGCTCGCTTCCGGTTTTTGTTCAGTATTGGAATATACAGGGGTTGGACAAAAAAATCTAAAACGTTTGAAAAAGTGTGAAAATCATACCTAGTATGGTGTGGGGCCTCCTTTTGCGTCCAAAACAGCTTGGATCCGACGTGGAATGGACGTATACAGCTCCTGAATCGTGGTGTGTGGAATGTTGTACCATTCTTCCTCCAAAACATGCTCCAGTTCCTTAAGGGATGATGGTGGAGGGTAATGAGACCAAACACGCCTTTCTAACACAGACCACATTGGCTCAATGATGTTCAGATCTGGTGATTGTGGGACCCAGGGGAGGTGTGATAGCTCCTGGTCATGCTCCTCAAACCATGATTGCACCGTTTTTGCAGCGTGACAGGGTGCCAAATCATCTTGGTACATGCCATCACCATCCGGGAACAATGTGTGGGCCATGGGTAGAACCTGGTCCCCCAAAATGGCCTCATACGCCTTAGCATTCATCATTCCATGCAGGGCTATGATGGGACCTGCAGAAAACCACGATATCACTGCCCATACTGTAACAGAACCACCCCCATGCTTTACAGTTAGGCGCAGACAGTCTGGATCATAGGCCTGCGACGGTGTTCTCCATACGTAAACACGACCGGTTGTTGGAAACAAGGTGTAGGTCGATTCATCGGAACACATTACGTGTTTCCACTGATCAAGCGTCCACTCCTTATGGTCCTTGCACCACTGGATACGCCGCTTCGCATTTACTGCTGTGACCAGAGGTTTGGAGATCGCGGCCCTGCCATGAATTTTCATTTTATGAAGTTCCCGTCGCACTGTTTTTGATGAAACCGGGTTCTGTAGGCCGGAATTGAGTTCAGACGTAATTTTCATTGCAGTGGTCTGCTTTTTAGCTGCTACAATCCGTTTTAATGTAGTCCTGTCCCTATCGGACAGGATTGTCTTTCGACCGCTGTTGTGCTTTGCAGACGTTGTTTGCCCATGCATTGTATATGCCCTCGTGACATTGGACACAGTGCCTGTCGATACCCCCACAATGGTCGCCACTGTTGTCACTGAAGCTCCAACCAGACGGGCACCAACGATCATGCCTCATTGGAAGTCTGTCAGGTCGCCCATTTTACCGCACCACTTGCACACCACGACACTCACAGGTGAACTGGGTACTGCTGACGGAAGAGGAAGGTCCACATGACACATTGAAAACAAAACACGATCGACAACGGCAACACGTGGTGTACAGTGTCGGGCCACACTTACGTGTCCTGTATGACGTGTTTTTAGATTTTTTGTCCAACCCCTGTATATTCTCTGTTCGATAGTTCAATACGAATTTAATTAAAACAGGCTGACAAAGCTATCACACTTAACTTTATTGTAAAAAGACAACGCTTGTCTTGGCTTGTAAAAAGACAAGGCTTGCTGTGTCTTTTCACAATAAAGTTAAATGTGATAGTTTTGTCAGCCTGTTTTAATTAAATTAAGTATGGACTTAAGACCTCAATATAATTATATTCAATACTGGGTATCATTGGCATTGAAAAAATAACCTTATAACTTTAACTTGTATGCATATGATCTTCTTAGATTGTTTAAATATTTGAAGATAATGTTGAGCGTTATTTACATATTTATGTTTCTCAACAACCTTTATTTGCGACATTAAATAAACGTATGGATGTACCAGTTGTTTGGACAGGGAACACACAGATTTACCAAACAACAGAGGATATGTGACGTATGAGTTAAACAGTTCATTAATTTTTTATGGTCAAAGCCGACTACTTCTAAAAAAAATGTATCTTCTGTTTCTCAGAGCTACTGACATCTAGCGACAATAGAATCAATTGAAAATTTCAGCGTAAATCGAAAAAAAAAAACAAGTTTATTGTGCATTAAAATCTAATTGAATATTTTGAAGAAATGTAATAGAGTCTTGTTTGTATAGATCACACTTCGAGTGTCTTATGTCAGTAAGAAACGAATAAAGTTGTCTGACAGCAGTCAAATAATAGTACTTTAAAAACTTTCACAATGAAAGATTTAACAATGACACAGAGTCCTTAGCGTGAGTCATAAGCCCACACCAAATGGTTTGATGTGGTTGTTGCCTTCTGGATATTTTGCCAAAAACGTATCTTTTTTCTGAGTTATTTATTAGTCGTAGACAGACGTACTTACAGCAAAAAATGTCTTCCACTGACATATTTCTAAACTCATTTTGTTCATTTTTTCTCCTTTGTTATTCACACTGTCTGACGCTGTACAAGTCAATGGCATCCACTTTCTTAACGAAAGTTTACTTTTTTTTTTGTACTTCTTTCTGCTTTACCATATGTGCTAACGTCACTAATGTAAAATGCCATCGTATTATATACACCGGATGTCATGAAAGGAGAATTTTTCATGCTTCGTGAAGAGTATGCAAGGTAAGATGGCTAGGTCAGCGAAAGTAGTAACGTTGACATTGACTGACTATTGCATATATAGTGACTTTTCCCTCCTTCGTTTACATCCAAGACAAAACTGATATGACAAGCGTGCATGATCAAGAATTCTAAACAGAAAAATATATGTGTATTTCTGTAACTATTAATGTGATTGGTAGTGATATGTACTGTTTCTGTGTATCAGCAGAAAATTAAACTCCATATCAACTATAGAACTTGACTGTTCCTTTAGAGAGACTCTTCGGTCCGTGGGACAAATTTCCGGACTCTATGCTCGCTCCGCATTGACAGCTAAAATTCTTAATGACCAGTTGAGCAGCTGCCTACAAAAAAAAATGTTGTTTGTACATATGTTTTCCTAGTCACGCAAGTAATCAAGGAGAATGAGACAAGTAAAATATCTATCCACAAAGAGGTTGTGACCTGAAAGAACCCTCCTTACCTATTTTGCAATTTCTCAAAACTCTTCTCCAAAATATTATTCAAAATAATCAAGTGGAGTCCAAAATAGTCGATCTTCAGAGACTTCCCATGCCTGATCGTGTGCATCGGATATTTCATTCAGATCAGTCCTCACTTTCCAAGACTGGATCGAAGAGTTACGCCTACTTAGTGGAAACACAAAGTTTGAGTGTGAAATGTAAGGTACCTTTGAGTTTTCTTGAATTTCATACATCCTAAAGAAATTGAATCTTATTGGATTGTTTGTCTGACTGTTACTATTAACATCTTTCGGAAATACAACAATAAAATTCTCAGGCGTTGATTTGTATCTAAGTATTCCGTAATTTACAAACAGAAATAATAAATAAAATAATTATCACCATGAAATAGATTTCTTTCTTTAGTAAAATAGTTATTTATTCTATTTCTAAGAAAATGGAAACAACAAGTTTTCCCAAACTTGAGTCCAACCGACCGGACATAAATTTTTACTGGGAAACTTAAACTGGGTCCTCAAGTCCAGCATGCTGCACATATAATTGCAGCTATGTTTGTTGACAAAAATGTTTGGAAAAAATATTTTTATACAATAGAGCATCCAAACATATGAGGGAACTTGGAAAACTTGTAAGATTTCTTTCAAAACAAAGTTTCGGACTGAAGAGGTTAAGACTGCATGTCAATTAGGGTCATTCCGGAATGAAGAACACTGGCTACAAGAGAAAAAAAAATGGATGTTCTCGAATTGAGTTCCAATCCTCGGGCTGGTGTTGCATTTGAGACTATGAACTTAGACCGAAATTACATGCAGTGCGGTAGGCGCGCCGGGAGAAAAACCAGTGGCGTAGATTGTTCAGAAAGTTGTCAGTGAGTCAGTTTGGGGGCTGACAGGAAGCCAGAATCTGAAAATAGATTTGACATTTATTCCACCCCTTCTACCATCTTTCTTCTTTAATTAGTTTTTGTCTTCGTGCGGGAACTGTGCTCGAGTTGAGTACGGGACTAACATGTAAGAAGATTTTTTTTAAATCTGTTTTTATTTGAAATAAGTAAACAGCGGATTTGCAGTCCCATCTATCTGGAGGTTAGCTGTGCACGTAGTGTTTTCGCAATGCAAGTGGTGATAGTACATGGAATGTTTTGTCTGTTGCAAAGTGGGTAGAGTTGGCGAGTGAGTAAAAATGAAATGTACGCGTACATTCGTTACTTATGGACAACTACTAGATTTGATGCGTAGGTATAACCTTAACATCGTACCATCATCAGACACTTATCATATCAGCAGGTGTAATTAGCTGGGAGATCTCATGGAAGGCGGTGATTCTGATCGAAGTGAAAATGATATTCAGTGAAAAACGATGAACAATACGACTGATAATATATTTCATAAAAGAAATTTGCAAATAATAATTTTCAGTGATTGTGTTGTTGAACGTGGAAATGTATATCTTTCATAGAAGAGAAAGAAAAAGGCATTGTGTGTATGAATTGCGAACACCACAATCTTGAACCTACTGAAAGTAATATGAGTAAAAGGTTACTTAGCAAGGTGCAAAGGAAGGGCATAGAAAAGGTAAACTAGAAGCCGTAGATCAGAACAAACAGCGATGAAGATTTTGAACGAGAAAAAATATAAAGCATTCGTATCTTGAAATTGAAGTTCCGTCGACAAGCACTTTTTCCAGATATAAACGGAGAAGTTAATTGTTGTATTATCCTGGTACTTTAGGTACCATTTCGGTCATGTCATGCTGAAACAGAAAACGCAGGAAACCCTGTCAAAATTGCCGCCGCTAGCGGGGTTTGAACCTTCTCCGCTTGTAAGTCAGCACCTAGACGGCAGCGACTGAGTATGCAGTTCATTCTTTCATAAAAACAATGTGAAAACTTCACAATCGGTCTTTAGTTTTAATGTGTTTATATAAAGTTTGTTCTTTTGTCTTTTTCCTGGTCTGTTCGTTTCTTCCTCTCAGAACACGACGTGATCAAGGAAGATGAAGAACGAGAAAATCTCTTTTTAGTAGGACCAAAAACAGAGCAGCATCCAGCTCTTTTCAATTCGGATAACATTGGGACTATAAAAAGGAACGTGGATCTCCGAATTAAGTTGCCGTCAGTCTTCTATTGCGGCAAGCCACTTAAAACGCTGAATGAAAACCCAACCGAGTAGCTAGGGACTATTAACCCCGGCGGTTAAATCCATAACAGAGAAAGAAAGAAAGGAGAGAGTTCATTGTATCCTTAGTGGCTGCTGCCAGACCCAATAATCGGAAAATGGCCTTCTTGGAAGCTGAATGCATCTCGTGGTCGTATCTTCTCCTTTAAGTGGAAACTCTCTTAAATACTTTTAAGAACGACAAAAGACAAGGAGATGAAAGGAAATTGCAACCGAAAGCGAAAAGCAGAAGCTTGATTTTGACACAGGCAATGTTCTGCAGAGTGTCCCATCCAGTAATAAGTTGCTGACGCATCATGTCAAACTCAAATTATGATTCTCTTTTTTCTTTTATCTAATTCTCTCCGTGTCCATGAACACGTCTTGTCAATTGCTCAATCAGCATTCATTTATAAATCTGTCTATGGAAGTACATTTATACTCTGTTGCATGGCAGCTTTGAAATTGTATCTTGTGTTATCGATTTTTGTATGCTGAACTTTTGCCTAAATCAGCGATCCGCAAACTATTTGCAGGTGCGGACCAGTTTCATTAGTTGGTAGTTCAATGGACCAACCTCGAGGACCACCTGTAGTCTGTGGACCACAGTTTGTGGAACGATGGCCTAAATCCTTCACACCTGACGGATAATGTCGCTCAGCGATCCCTTTCGACGTCAGAGATAGAAAAGTTAGCAGCCAGGGTCTTGTCGTAGTAGAAAACCTGGAAAACCTCAGTCAGTATGGCTAGTGGAAGCACTGGAACATGCGTGCCTTCCCAGTGACAATCCGAAGTGCGTTTTGAATGAAAATGTAAATGTTTTATAGCCCTTCCTGGTCACTAGCATCTGGCGGGTACTTACTGCAATGCACTGACTGATATGCAGTTTCCAGATATTACTTCATATATCAAAGCTAAAATTTTCTGTAAAGAATAAATAAAAAGATATATTCCGAACTTCAGTCTTTTATGAAGAAAAAAAGAAAAGAAAAGAAAAGCCCAGTGATCTGTGTGATCTTCTTGGACAAAACAGCCAGGTTATTTCGTCAAATACAGGTAGTAATTCAGATAAAGTGACGAACTCTCTGCTTCGAAGTACGTCTCCTCTATTGTTTCGTAATCTCATATGTTTATATCTTAGTGAAAGTGTTGCTCTTTTGAAGGGAATTATCTAAAAAGTAAATACAAGTAATCCTTATTGGCACCTCTGTAAGTAAAGATATAAACATGTCCTGCTGATAAGAATTTCGGGATAAAATAAAATTCATAGTTTTAAACATATATATATATATATATATATATTCATTGCCTCAGTACCCTCTACCCCGCTCGTTGCTTGATTGAGTGGCCTGTGTAAAAGATGGACGGTCGGTCAGTATATTCAGGTCAGAGTGGGCACGAGTTAATTCATCAGCTCTACCGGAACACGCATGTACACAGCGTGTTTATGAACTACACCAAAAAACTTCGGGAGGTGATTCCTCATATCAAAACAAGACGAAAGTTCTTCTGACAAACTTTCGAAATATGTTTAAGTTTCGAAGCGAGAGCCTGCTGAAAGAGTAGGAAAATGCTTCATATTTCTAACGCCAGAAACAGTAGAGCTGATGCGGCAAGGTACCTTCACAAACCTGCTCTGTTTGAAAATGCATATTCCAAAATTGTGCGCCTATTACGGAATTTTGAAATGTGGATTTTTGAATAGAGCAGGTTTAAAGTCTTTCATGGCACCATGCCGCATCAGCTCTACTGTTCGTGGTGTTAGAAATGCGAAGCTCTAAAGTTCATTTTCCCACGCTTTCGGCAGCTTGTAGCTCAGAAATTATACACATTTCGAAAATTTGTCGGAGGAACTTTCGTCTTGTTTTGATGTGAGGAATCACCTCCCGTTTTTCGTCGGTGTAGTTCGTAAACACGCTGTATAAATGACAAATTTACAAATTGCTAGTTCTTTCAACTTGCTTTTGTCCTGGACTGCCCTAGGCATAGTATTCAATGTTGGAGTCAGATTTGGCAACATTGGAACCAATGCCACGTGCCAGACAGTGTGCTAAAATAACCAACCACCTGTCATGGCAAAGGCGTATCCTATGTTTACGTCAGTCGGCACAGAGAGAAGGGGGAAAAAGCGAAATTCTACTGAGAATATAAAATGAAAAACACACGTTTGCACCTGGAAACGTTCCGTGTACACACCTACCAGATGTCAGTACTGAAACAGACAAAGGAACAGCGGTGCTAATCATGGTTGGGGGTTACCGAAAAAGAAAAGAAAACTTGCAATTAAAACAGTGGTCGGTCTGACCTACATCTCTTCATTGTTGGTTCTGTCTTATTAAGTCAGAATAACTGCGTCGTTAGTTCTTAATAAAAACAGGGAGGGAAAGGAACAATGATGATGAACGAGCAAAAGTTAATATTTTTTCTGTTATCTACGCGATTGATTGTCAAGATAAGAGACACAACGTCTCTCATAATAGTGGCAGCACATTTTCCTAATTGTTTCGTCAGTAGAGGGTTTTTTTTTTTTTTTTTGTTACATGGGTGGGGATTGCGTGCATGTATGTGGTCCTTGATTTTCATATCAATTATTCTTCTTAGCACCTTTTACCTTGTCAACAATTCGTTTCTTTTTGTTGGGTCTTGTGGTTGCTTCATATTTACCCATTAACATGTGTTTTCGGGGAAGTTGCCAGAGGGAACTGTTTTCGTTACACGTGGACCCTTCTGCCGGCCAGGTGGCCTAGCGGTTTGCGGCGGTAGGCCATCGGCTCGAAGGTCCCGGGTTCGAGTCCCGGCATGGGTGTACATTTTAACAGCTAAAGGCGAATCGTGACGGGCCGAAGTCCGAAGTTACAAGACTGGACCGTATAAAAATCAAGTTTACCAAAAAGTTTTACGTGGACCTTTCTAATCCAACTGGATTTCTTTTTGCAGCCGCGGTACATGATATAAACGAGTAAGCTAAACCAGAAAGAAGATAAGTTATTTATCTTGCTGTCTAAACCCTCAGCCTCATCTCCACTCAGCTGTACTATAAATTCAATCCGCACAGCTGATTCAAATACCAATCTTCACGATTAAAGTTGTTTTGAATGTCATGGTTTTATTAGATTATAAATTGATTAAAGATTCTTTTGCACGCTGTACAAACGGGCACAACGGATTGTGTAGACTTCGGCATAGAGAAGTCCATTGTATTGCAAGGGTCCCAAAATTTCTTGTAAGAGTAGAATTCCCATACATCTTTTTTAGGAGGACACGGTGAATCCAGTTTCAGAATTCCCCCAGAAGATTATGTAAAGGTAGGTATTAAGTTCTAGAGCATCATAAAGAATCCACCAAATTAGTACAAAACTAGATTCACATCGTGCTACGGATGCGAGACTTGGAGCACAAGCAAAAAGGTAGAAAAAGCTTTCGAAAGGAAAATCCGACGATGAGTATGTGGGCCAGTGGACGGGATGGAAATTATAGTCAACGTAAGGATGATATACGAGCTAGAGAGACAGACAGATGTGGTGAACGTAAAAATTCGAAGATTGCGATCGGGAGGCCATGTACAAAGAAAAAAGAAGGAAGGAAGATTTCCAAAGAAGGCCTTGGATGTAAAATTCTACAATACAGGACCAGTACGAAAAACAAGAGTAAGATGGGAGGAGCTCAACAGTCGCTAGGGATAAAGGGATGTATTATTAGGCACCAGTGAGTGAAGAAGAAGACTGAAGGAGGCTAGGTGAATTTGGAAAAACACACACACATTTAATATTGACCCCCCAGTATATTGGTTATATAACCCTGGGTCTCTTTGAGTGAGAATTTTTTCGAAAATAGTATTGATTTGTTTAACATTGATGCCAATAAATTCATTGGGGGAGCGCTAATATCTGGTGTAGTAAAAAGTAATCCATTATTTTGCCAATAGATGGCTTCAATGATCTGTATCTCGCGTTGTATAAGTCCGATCGGGTTCAACGAGATGGCGTTCAAACGATGAGATTGCGTACTACAAACACTGTTCAGATAGTTGTGATGAGTTGACTCAGTGTTGTGTGAGCACGCGTCAAAATGGACACTAGCAAAGAGAAAATACGCTATATTTTACAGTTTTTCTTCGATAAAGGCGAAAACGCAAGCCAGGCGGCTGGAAATGTGAATAGTGTTTATGGTCCTGATACTGTAACAGATAATCACGCGCAATTTTGGTTTCGTCGTTTCCGTTCCGGTAATTTTGACGTCAAAGATGTACCACGCACTGGAAGGCCACGTGTCGAACATGTCGATAAAATCATGGACATTGTCGCGTTCGACCGTCATGTAAGCACTGTTTCGATTGCCCACCTTATAGTCCGGACCTGGCACCGAGTGATTACCATCTGTTCCTGTCCATGGCGAACACGTTTGCTGGTGAAAAATTCGCTTCAAGAGAGGCTTGTGAAAATCGACTGTCTCAATTTTTTGCCAATAGGGACAAGGGCTTCTATGAGAGAGGCATCATGATATTACCTTCCAAATGGCAACACGTTATCGAACAAAACGGCGCATATGTGACCTAAATCGGATCATTCTAACTATGGTAAGTCAAGCCTTCAATGTCATGCAAAAATAATGGATTACTTTTTACTACACCAGATATAATATATAAATTGTAGGTATTTCACACTCCTAGGTTTTGACATGTATTGTATAAGTTGTATTTGGAAGTAAACAAACATATTACGAATAAAGTAAAAATAATATTTCTGATATGTATTGCGAACTCGAAATTTTGTCTCGTATAGTCCGTTATAAATATAAGTTAATGTATATATTTTTGCGCACATTTCTCTTTTTTTTTTCTTTTTTTTTCGAATCTAGCTCACAACATTTTTGCTTTTCCCAGCATTTATCCAGTTCTATAAGCAGTGAAGAAATACATGACAAAAGGTGTGTAAACAACAAAAGGGAAATCAAACTAAAAAAAAAAAAAAACTCAAATTGAACCGTCGGCATGTTGGATTTTTGGATTTAAAAGACGTCATCTTGGATTTCAGAGTTTTTATTATTATTATTATTATTATTATTATTATTATTATTATTATTATTATTATTATTATTATTATTATTATTTGAGAGCTCTTTTCAGGAGCTCCATATGAAAGTTCATGGAAGCTGGAAGACTTTAACCAGTGAAACAAGTTAGGCTGTTGTTTTCGAATACGAAATTTTGGCCTCAGATTCAAAGTTAGCACCCTCTACATACGAAATTTCACAAAAATTGAGTCATATTAAATTTTCAGTGTAAGTTTGCTTCGAGCATTCCACCATCAATCAGAAATAAGAGCTGTTTAACCACTGTCCATCATTTTGCGGCTTAGCTGAATAGTAGAGAGATTGGTTTTCTGCCAATTCTTTCTCTCTTTAACTTTGAATAGACCCAAACAATTCATTATATTGAACGATTTTCGAATATGACAGCTGAATGTCTAAACGCAGTTTTCTCTTGTATTTCCCTAAGTTTCCGTTACAAAATAAAATAAATCGTATTTATACCTGAATATCTCAAAACTCTCCAGCTGATGAATTTGAAGAACGGAGCAAGAAACAGAGGATACAAATTTACGTCTTCGTCAATTAGGATGTTCTTTGAGCCTTTATCTAATGTTTCTGCAAAGGAATGCTAACTACTGAGTTTGATAATTTAAATGAACAGATTAGATGAATTTCACTTTGTGTTACCATATTTAAATGAATGAATATCTTCCTTTGAATGATAATATAATTCTCCAATAATGCTAAAGATTGCTTTGGATTGCACAATTTACGGCACGACAGAAATAAATAGCATATACAATACTACATATAAAACATGTTAATTTTTTCTGTTGCAAACAAAAGTACAATTGAGGACAATAGTTCCTTCTTCACAAAAATGTTCTTGCCAAGTTCTTCTGAAGACTTCGTTCGAATGCATTAAATATGTGGTATCTTTTTTTTTAAATGAAATTGTTTACATTAAAAGATAGTCTAAAAATATTTGTTTCTAGAACACACTGAATTTATTGAGGCATCCATGGCTGAGGCAGGAATAGGATACGGGAAAGAATGTACATGGAAAAGAATCGGTCAGGGCCTAAGTTGAAGGTACCATCCTACAATAAATTGATCTATTTTTTAAAAAAATAATTTTATCAAATTCCATTATTATACAACAAAACATTTGCAAATATATTTATTCATTATTACTCAAGTTACATCCAATCAGGAATCATTTATTAAAATAAACAACGTAATATTTTATTACAAAATTCATTTAAATATATGCTAAAATGTTAAAATGTTTATAAGGGGGTTAAGTTTTTTGCAACTCTGACTTCAGATTCGTAATCAGCAACCCCAAACACTCTTTTTTTTTTTTTTTTTTTTTTTTTTTTTTTTTTTTT
>JAGDQP010005932.1:0-18330 GCA_022664845.1 Lepisma saccharinum | reverse complement strand
TTTTTTAAACTTTTGGACAGCTTGTTTGGAATCGACCGCACTGTGCGACCGTGTTTTTACTACATTTTATCACTCCTGGAGTTTCGAAGATTAAAATATCCCAGTAAAACGTGAGATAATAAGATGAAGATCATAGCATGGGAAATTGTGGTGTAACGTGAAGAAAGAACCTTGTCGCATAAAAGAACCTGCTTTGTAGAAGATTGCTTTTATTTGTTAGGTAGTAGGTTTTGAATCAATGAATCCGTCAGAAAGTAAAAATGATCAGAGTATTATCAGATTGATTACATCCAGAGTATCTCTATTTCTCCGTATTTTGTCTTTTATTATTCGTTATATTGCAGTATTTCGTATTGTTCTGTCTAGTCATAGTCTACACACGAAAAATCCAGATTACTACGTAGTGTATATTATGGTCCATAGATGGTGCTTGAGTCGTGAGACTTTTCTGTCGGATGTGTAAGTTGGGTTGTCTAACGATCAGGCGTTCTTGCGCTTCATTTTGTTTTGAACTACTTTGGAATGATGGTAGCGTAGCTTATAAGCAGTATTTTTATCCTTTGCTTAAACCAGCTACTTTTCAAACTTAATAGTCGCTCTATGGGACCAAACCCCAAAAGTATATTTACAGAATTCTGTTGGTTACTTAACTGCTAAGTTTTGGTCTGGTATCTAAGGTGTATTTCTCTGTTTTACTTGTCTGCAGGGTATTGTGTCTTATTCTGGAGGGAGAGAATAAAGGTACTTATTTTTACTATTCGTAATTTACTACTTACTGCTATTTGGTGATACTGAAATTATACTCAGCAACGTCTGTCGATCTAAAAGGTCCGTATTGTTATGTAACCGTGTGACACATAGTGCTAAGTCCCAGGTGTAATGAGGTGTACTGATGAAAAAGCAATGTTTTACAAATGTAGATATACAGTAATTCATTGCTTTTTGTCGGATCATCAAGGGATTATTTCAATAAGAAATTAAACATTTTCGTCTGAAATCGCTGCGTATTGCATTGTCGGAAAGTCAATTAACGATTTTAATAATGCGTTTAAACCATAACGCTTACTGTGTTTTAGATATAATATTTCACCGTTCGGTAGATTCTACGTGAAACACATAGGATTCGTGCGCTTCTAATAACGTATGCTGTCATCATGATGAGTAGAGGAGTTCATAGTGAGCTCAGAGAAGTGCATCACAACCGCTGAATACGCTAATCAGAAAACAACCCTTCGCCCTTGCTTCCAACTTTTCCTAAATATTCCAGTAGAGTGGTTATAGTTATTTAATGAGCAGAATTTCCACAATATGTGGACAATCTATTGTACCAGATATATCTACTCGACATCTCTATTAGTTCATATTGTTGCTGAAGAACGTATTTGTAGATATCTGGTATAAGTTTGAACATTATTCAAAATATCAGCCATGCTTTCATCCCAAGTTTAGCAAAACGAATTCAAAAATAGTACATAGGAAAGAGATCCTGGATCCTTTATTATTTTTCTAGTGTTCTCCTCAAGGTACTCCGTTGTTTAGAAATACAATGGTCAAAGGAGATAATGGCTATTGTGCGCAGAAATGTAAGTAGATTATACTTTGGTATAAGAAAGAACGTCAACAGATGGCAGTAAAATTTAATATTTATCGTTGTACAATCTTTAGTTAATATTTCATATGTTTTCATTAACATAATTTTAGTACATAATTTTTCATTCTTATGCGGTCTTTACTATAACTTTTAGTAATAATTCAGTGTCCGCCTTTTGTTAGTTTTTTTTTCTTTTCATTCTCTTTTCTCAGTGTTGATGAAATTTTATTGCCTTTACTAAATAATATTACGCTTCGTTCAGGTTAATACAGTTTGCTAATTGGTCATTTTGTGGCATCAATATTATTGGTTCTCTGAACATGTTACTCTTCTACTATGATGTACGATGTATCTTGTCTGTATTTGATGATGCGTTCCGTTTAGGATTTGAATTTTATATATGGTCTTTAGGCATCTAAGGCTCAGGCCGGGATAGGGAAGGGGAAAGGATTCGGGAAAGTGTCAGCCAGGGCCTGTGTTGAATGTCTCATCCCGGCATTTGCCTGCAGGTATAACTGAGGAGAAACCCTGTCAGGATGGTCGACCGCTAGGATCGAACCCACGTCCACCCAAATGCTACACCAACGCTCTACCACTGAGCTATGGCGGCTCGGTGAGTTCGATTTAGAATTCCTTTGTAAAATGCCGAAATCAACGTTTTCTGTATGCTCCGGCAAAATCAGGGAAGTTCAGATTTGAATGGCAGCTCCTAGTCACCGATGCCTTCGTGATATCGTATTAATACATGTCCTAGTTGCACTTGTTTTTTCAACTTTCTGGGGAAAAATATTGCTCTTATAGGCAGTGTTCGAAGTGGGGGGGAGGGGCACGAGGGGGAACGGCGTGACCTTACGTTTTTCGTTTTGAATTTGGCGTACCCCAACCTTTTTTTTTAATAGGAGCTCATTGCCCTTACTTTTAATAGACAGTCGCCGCCACGGTGCAAGCGTACCCTTACTTTTCTAGCCACCTTCTTCAAGCGTTCCCTTACCTTTTTCTAACTCACTTGGAGCACTGCTTATAGGCACCCATTCTCTCTGAGTTCATTTGCTCAGAAACTGAGAATAGAGAGAGATCAGGGGCGATCCTTTCACTTACCCTTTGAGATCTTGTGGCACGTAACGAAGTATTATTACTTCTATCCAGCTTTTGTTTTTTGTACGTACATATTGGGGCTGCAGAGTGACAGTTTACGTCACAATTAGGTATTATGAAGAGAAAAAAAATTCCTACATAAACGAGAAAGTAGTATTAAAAAAAATGTTTGTAGTTGAAATCAATAAATCCTAACGTACTTTCTCCTCTAGATTTTCCACATCATTCTTCGTTTTATTGCCTAATGCATGTAACATGTGAACTAATTTTAATCTATTTCCGTTAAATACTGCACTTGGAATCAATTTAATCGTATTATCCGTTAAAGACCACTACCAAAATAAAAATTAAAAAAAAAACATGATATCGTTGATGCGAAGTTGACTGAAATTTCAGGTTATCGTAGAAATTGCTAATGTAGCCTACTGAATTGATTTTATGCAGTTTGAAAGAAGGTGTATAAGCGATGTAATGGAAATTATGCCAATTTAAATATCTTGAACACACTCAACACACTATTTATATATGTATTACTGTATCTTTAGACGTAAAAAAGAATGTTCTGACTGTATCTTTAGACCCGAATTTTTCTTCTTCAGGGCGAATGACTATCTCATCTAGTATTTTATTATCTGCTGTACTGTAATTTTATGTGTTAGTGTTTTAAACTTGTATTGTTAGCCAGAAGTATCTCTGAGACCCATCTCCATTTATATTCAGAGGGCTGACGTCTGTTAGAGAACACAACTCCCATACAAAAGGATAGAAAAGTGAATAGCTACTGAATTTATTTCTCTAGTTTTATTTACCGGAATTAAAACTTTTTTTTAAATTTCATGCTTTACTTTACGTTAGTCTTGGCGTGCATGTATCTATAGCCTAAGCCTGTAACAGGTATGAATGATGATGTCCCTTCAGCGTGCACTCTTTTAGGGAAAGGAAGTGGGAAGGAAAACAACCAGGACCTTAACCTAGGTACCATCCCAGCGTCCGCTTGGTGGTATTAAGAAGAATGTTGGTATGAAGAAGAAGAAGAGTGGCTGTGAGCAGAACTCGAACCTACATACCACACCGTGATAAATGCTTCTTTATAGTATACTGCTAGTGAAAAGTCACTCGTTTGCAACGGATGTAATCTCGAACTTTTGATGGTAAATGCCCTATCATTTGTAAGAAATATAGTGTCAGCCTTTTTGATATGTAAATACCTAGATGATATGTTGTCAACACTTAGAAAAACAAAGCAACATTTTATTACTTGACATATAACATTAACAGTGTATAGTTTAGTGTTTATCAGGAAGCAAAATAGCATCCTTACAGGTGAATATAGTGTCATCTTATTGGGAATACAAATCACATCAATGCAAATCTATTATTGCTGATAAAAGAACGGTTTGTGAATATATTATTAGTCTTACTATATAGGAACAAAATGTTTTTTCGATTATGGTAAAGAACAAGAATTTGAGAAAGTGTACAGTTCAGCAAGTAAATAGGTAAATTATTGTAAAAAGTAGAGAGAGACAGAGAGAGAGAGAGAGAACTTGACTCATTTTGTGGTACTTTATACCTAAATTGTTATGAGAACAACTGCCATCACTTGCAAACAATGAGATTTGCCTAAAAAGGATAGGGATTGAAGGAAGATGAGAAAACTGGATAAAAAAGAAAGGGAAGAAGAAAAAAGAGAAAAGCAGATAAAACCTCATCAAGACGAAACAAAGTTACCTTCAGTCTCTCGATACATCCTCGACAAGTTTATGAAATCGATCTTCCCTAAAGAGAAAAGAAAGAAAGAGAAAAAAAGATGAGAAGATGAAGTTAGGAAAAAGAAGACGAACGAATAGAAAGAAAAGAAAAGAGATAGACTTATAGTTGTAGTATTACAACTTCCTTAGAAAACGTGATTTTGGAAATTGCATCTATTCGCCATTTTGAAACGTACAAGTTAACATTAAACGAAAAAAAATGGAGGGGTAGGAGATAAAAAAAAAAGATCTACTAAACCGGAGGAGGATGAAATGTATAGGAAATGCACGCAGGACAGGAGAAACTGTCTCATCCACTCCAGGAAGAGAATAAGAGAGGGGATGAAAAAATAATGAAAAAAACTCCCATAACAATATAGAATATAGCACCATGAGGGGTGCACAGGTGTGTCTAACATCTTCCATCCTTTCCTTTATAAGGTAAAAGCCTTCTTCTTTTGCAGGAGGCGACTTAGTCTACTCTCTCTGTTCTTCACTTTTATTCTTCGAACATGATAAAAGGGAAAAAGACATAAAAAAAGGGAGCGAAAGAAAGGAGATATCAGTTCAAGGAGTATTCCGACCTTGTCTTTAGCTTACAAGGATCGTGAGAGTCATTTGTTTTATTTTGCAGAGAGAGAGAGGGGGGGGGGAAATGGAGGGAAGTGCCAGACTAAAAGAAATTACACTTATTGAGTTACTTAAATTTCGTTTTCTAAAGTACTAGGATTTTTCTTCCCGTTTCCCATCTTACAAATTAGCTTGAGACCTCCCTTTTCTCCTTGTGATATTGCCGTCAGATCTTCAGCTACGGTATCAGATAAAAAGGATAGACTGAAGCTAGTATAGGTTTCTTGTGAGGAAGTGTGAGTCACTATACTAAATGTTTAAAAAAACAAACACACAAAAAAGTTACAAAGTAACTGAGTTTAATGCGCGTTCTAGGTTCAGGTATTGAATCTAGATGTGGATATAAACGATAACTATATGTATTTGACGATTTAGGTTTAGTTCCCCTTCTTTTCTTTAGTTCACAACGGTTCGTGGCGTCCTCGAATCTTGCAACGTTAATTTAACTCATTTTCCGACGTCATACAATGATGAAATTTTGCACGGCGACGTAAGTCTGGTGACGATACAATACTCCATTGTTACTTTCATATATTTCTTTAAAATATGAACTTCCTTATCCTAAAATACATACTTGCCTGCAACGATCTGTCGTTTGACTAATTGCAAAACGCTTCAGGAGTTGGGTCACAAAACATTAGCTTGAGAAAAAAATCTTCGAACACTGAAATAACTGAAAAAAAAAAATTTAAACAAATATATTTTTAAAGACATACTTTTCTCAAACAAGTTGTACTAAAAAATAAAAAAAAAATTGTTTATGCATGACTAAAAAGAAAATCATGGGGCGCGTCAATTGAAGAATTTATAAACTGACTTTATATGAGAGCGCGTCCCATGGTTTTCTTTTTAGTTATGCATAAACAAAATTATTTGTTGAAGAATTATTTGTACGACTTGTTTAAGAAAATGTCTTTAATTATTATATTTGTTTTCATGTAATGTAAAATATATGAAACAATCTTTACATTGATCGCCGTGTTTTTCATTAGTTCAAATGTAATATATAAACTCTCGTGACGATTAAGTGCAAAACAAGCTATATACAGAGTTTTGTGTAAATGAAGTTATATCAATTTTTTTAAAAATACTAATAATTCGATGGTGAAGAATACTGGAGGGCAGCAGGTACTCTACAAGCTTGTTAGTTCACTCGTAGATGGAATTGGATGAAAAAAAAAACGTTCTTGTCAAACAAATAATTATAAGTATATTGTGTGGAAACTTTTCCTCATTTCTGAAAAAAAAAATAATTTCTGGGGTTATAACTTGCTCTGCAATTTAGCTTTTCATTAATTCAATATCAAACATTATGTTTTTTCTTTGCTTTGAAATAGATCCACTAGAAGAAAACTCCTTGTATTATTTTTTTTTTATTTTCGTATATTTAGGAATGATAAACTTTACTTGCTGTACGGTACGTTGAGAGAGAGAGAAAACTTATTCACCAACTGTGTCAATCCTGGGGAGCTTCTCTGACTCACTTAGTTTCACAATTAGCTCCAGGGCATTGAAGAAGACGACAACGAAGTAGTCGTACTTTTGAACGAAAATGATTTTTTTTTTTTCTCGTGAAACGACGGACAGATTTTTAATGCAATCAACTGAAGACAGTCTGTAGAGAAGAGGAAAAGTGAATGAAAAGTTTTTCTTCTCGAGGGCTCCACTGCTAATTAAAGACTGTTACGAGAGATGAAAGAGGATGACAGGAAGATTGCTTCTCTGAATTCATACGAAACATAGTTGCAGAATATGTTTGTTATATTTTACCAATTTTTTTTTACAAAAGTCGTTTTTAGTTGACAGATTTAATGTTTGTTGGATGGTCGTAAGATGGTAGTCGTTTGCATGAATATAAAACTTGTAGAAGTTTTTACAACATTATTTCAACAGCGTTAAATAGACATGAACAGAAAGTTAACGAAAATTGTTAATATATATTGTTTAGTATTGTACGTGCCTTTACATTGCTGATTTTTGGTTTAAGTAGCTTAAATTTTCGAATCTTGTAGAAGCTTTTCATTGAATAAATAATTTGTATGATTAGAAGGATATTGAAGTTTGTAATTGAGTTCCTTACTTTTTACTTCAACTCGAAGAATTGTATAGAAAATATGGCTTATATTATACGCAACTTGGTTTAGCTTAATGGCTGTATTCAATTCGCTGTAAGGGATCAGAAATTTTTGGTCTTGATTCATAATTATTGGTGCTAACGACTGGTCTCAGAGTAGGTATTAAAGTGGACCCCAAAGCATTGCTAAGACTTGCAAACCATACAGTATAAAATTCCGGGACATTTAATCAGACTTTATTATTAAAATGTTTGCCCAGACTAACACTTCATCATCAGTTGTGATATGTTTGCGGTCTTCCTATTGCTAATGCTTATGTTAATCTTAACCAAAATTTCCTTCCAGTTGCTCTTAAACAAAACAAAATAAACCCTTCTCCCGAACAAGACACACTGTCTCCCTTGGGAAACTGTAATACCATAAGAAAATTCCTGTTTCAAGTGGGTTAAAGCTATTTATAGAAAAACTGAAATTTAACATTAGAATGCGGCATATTAACTACAGTTTCTGAAACAGAAAACCAAGAAAATAAGATGGCATTTCCATGACGGCTACATCTGTAACAACAAGGCAATATCTAAAGCGGTCTCCAAAATAGATGTCATGTGTTTTTCTGTACATTTTTCGCCAATCAGAATCTATTCAGGGAGAAAGAAGGTATAAAATGTGATAGAAAAGCACTCATACATTTGACATGTTGTGGGGGAAGGAGGACACATAAAAAATACTTGTTGCCAACCTGCTAAAGCCACACTAACTCCCAAACATCCCGATGTCAAAAATTCAGATCGAAACCAGACATTGTAAATCGATCGAGTATCTAACATAACACTACGATACTTTTTTTTAGAACCTGCCATGCAGTAGGAAAGGGGTAAATGGTAATTAATGAGTGAGATCTGATGTACGAATAGTAGTTGAAGCATTGATGTAAACATTCCTTCACAGAGCCGTATTGAAGCAAACATGAGAGCGTTTGCTTTTCATGCGAGAGGTTCGTGGTTCGAGTCCTGTTCGTGACATAATAAATTGTACTTTTTTCTATAGTTCGTGTGCAAAATATTATATTTTACAATATGCTTTTGACGTGTAAGTTGAATGTTAATGTTTTGTACCTTTTTGTTTCTTCATTCGCATTCTTTCTGCTGCATTCGTTAAAAAGCTACGAAGTTATATAGTGCAATTGTATATTCACATAGTAAACAGAAACAGTTGCATTATCCTTACGGAATAAAAAATAATAATTCCGTGTGTGTAATGCAACAGTTTTCATACAGTTTATGTTTATAAATGAAAATTATATAATTATGTGTCCATTTTTGCACGAGTTTCCGAAATAGGAATCTTACATCATGTTTGATATCCAATGAAATAGTGCTTGGTACGGTGTATCTATAAAAGATATATTAAATATCAGTAAATAAATAAATAAATAAAAAATAGAAGTAAACCCAGGTAGCACATCGACGTTGGCCGATATGGGTATATTGCAATTTACTACGTCGATCGACATCATTCCGCGACATGGGCCCCATATTGGATGGCAAACATCTTGGCCAATATCAATCAATGATATTGATCGGCATTGTTCAACATCGATCACCGACGTTGCTCAATATCGGTTATCAAGATCCTCAATATCGGTTATCAAGATCCTCAATATCGGTAATGTACTCATTGACAAAGTAAACATAATATAATCCTGCTTCCTTACTATTTGTTTAAAATGAGTCCCTCCTTTTTATATATAGGACCACCAACATAGACAAACCAAAAAGAAATAGTAAAATACGTTAGAAATTGTAAAATAGACTTACTAATTATGTAAAGAATATTATTTTTTTGTAGCTTAAGTTACATCACTTAGCTATATTAATTGATGGATTGCAAAACTTGTATTTCCATTCCATGGTAATCAGTGTACGGTTCTTCTGCTTTTAACTTTTTTCTTTTCTTTTTCTTTTTTTGTGATAAATTTAAAAATACAATGGCCATGATTACAATGAATTACTTTTAGTTTAAGGAAATGATGTAAAACAAATGTAAATTAACCTAACGTAACCTCCTACTAAAGCACATTTCTGAACAACCACACGGCCCCGAGGGAACACTCTACTTTCTACCGTACGAACGTAACCAGCATAATAAATATTACTATAAACTTTTTTTGGTTTGTTTGTGTGATCAAAGTATCCTTGGAGAAAACACAATCAACTTTAACGCTTTATTTGTCTATGTTTTTCACGTGGAAGGGGTGTTATTTCAGCACTTTAAAGTGCTTTAACGGTCAACAACTTCTTTTATCACCAAACAAAGTTGGCCGCGTGTTGACAACAACATGAAATTTCATATTTTCCCATCAGATGGATATAGCATCGCTTGAATAAACATCGGTTGCCCACATAGATCGACGTTGATCAATATAAACATAGATTACCGATGTGTATCGATATTGTTTGACGAATGCTCTATTTTTTATTTATTCATTATGAACAAAATGTTTTGTAGAAAGATCGATTTATTCTTTGCACAATACTTACTATAGTTTTAGCAAATAGGAAAATTAGTAATACCGATAGCCGATGTCGATCCCACATTGTCCGACGTCGGGGTGATTAGCGATGTGGAGCGACATGGGTCCTATCAGCGGCCAACGTGCATGTCCTACTGGGGAATTACTCATTCAGGCAGATACGAGGGTCACTGTGATAAACGTTTAAGGACTGAAAGGTAAAACATGAAAAATATTAATTCTTCCCTTTACATCTTCTCAAAGAACTCGTCTTCACCCACTACCCATTGTTCAACACCTCATCCGCCCAAACCATTTTTGAAATTTAGAACGCATTACTTCTTTGGGGATGGTAGAAGGACTCTCTTCATATGCAGCTACTGCAGCTTCTCGATGGCCACGATTTTTTTTTTTGCACATTAGGGAAGAGGAAAAAGTCACAAGGGGGCTAGATCCTGGCTGTAGATGAAATGGGACAAAGTTTCAACTCTTAACTCTTGTCATAAAGGTAGTCGTTTCCCTGACGGTGTAGGCAGAGGCGTTGTCGTGATGATGGAGGAGGTTTCCACGTATGCCTAACTTTTGATCCTTCTTCAGCGTTTCAAACATTTTGGACAGCCAATTTGTACTGTATCATCTTACAGTAACTGTTTTTCGTTCCTCCAGTGGAACTGTCATAATATGGCCGCTAGGTGAGAAGAAGGAGCAAATCGTCATCTTCCCAACACTTCTTCATTCCTCACTTTGCTTGGAGGATCCTCCCCTGGGAAAACCCAGACCAACAATTGTCGCTTCGTTTCCGGTTCATAGTGGTATATTCAGATTTCGTCGCCTGTCATAATTTTAAAAATGTTTTTTGACCTTCCTCCATCGAACCTATCCTACATTTCCCGGCACCAATCCACTCTCACTCGTTTCTGCTCATTTGATAAGTTGTGGGGGATCCAACGACTGCAGAACTTCCTCACATTAAGTTTTTGATGTAGGGTCTGCCCGACTGGTGCTGATCCAATACCCAGAGTTTCACTAATCTGAGCGTATGTGTATCGTGGATCATCGCTATCATCTGTTCCACTTTCTATATATTTGCATCCGTAGTTGCTCTTGTGGACCACGCAGAACTGTCTTATCTTCAAGCGAGCCGTCTCCTCTGTACACTCTGCAAACCATCAATAGTGTGTGGCGTGTGAAGACGAATGATCCCCAAATGCACGTTGTTAACTTTCAGGTCATGCTTTCTTGTCAAAAATCGTGGTTCTAAAATGCTCCCTTTTCAGAACCATCCTTGCCGATTGGGCGAAAACTACTTATACAGCAACGTACCTGCTGACTTGCTCGAGCTTTTTACTGAAACTTCATTATAGTAATAGCAAAAGTTGCAGTGCCTTGTGGTGATTCTATGTTGTTCATTCTCAAAACTTTCATAGTGTCCCTCGTATGGAAGTTTGTCCGAGAGCCGTTCCGAAAGGATTCGTAAGCCATGCTTCAGCCCGGGATCAGGTCCTCAGGAAGCAAATATTGTAACCATTTCGATAACCAGAAACTCTTTAATTAAGAAACTTACTGTGAGCCTAATTGTACTTTCACGTACTTGACGTGAAAAGTTAGCGAATTCAGGATTTGAAAGTCAGAAATAATAATCTCCCAGTGGCAATGTTGTGGTAAATACCGGTAATTGACCTCATACCAACCGAAGGCAGTCTGGAAAGGTCTATTGCGAATAATTTTAATTATGAATTTTCTGTTACATTAGCCTTCGAGGCTTGGAAAATAAAGATGGATTCAAGATACAATCCTAGATCCGGAAATCTTTGGTTTCCTTTAGTCAGATGGTTCCTGAGTTAAGGGAAGTGCTACGATCTTCCCATTTCACCACAGACAATGTGATGAAGTTAGATGGGGCACCCGGCAACCAATAACTGTATATTTAAGTCAGTTCTCGAGTAGCCGTAGCTCAACAGGCTTTGCATTCGGAAGGTTTACAGTTCGAACCCAGCGGCCGATCATGCTGAATGAGGTTTTTCTAGAGCTTTTCCTTTCATCAATCTAATTTCGGGATGATACCTTCAATACTGGCCCCTGGACATCTTCATTCTCAAATCCCTTTATTTTCCCCTGTCGTGGACAGAACCAAAGATAGCTAAAAGCAGTTTTGACTAACGGAGAATTAATGTACGATATGATTTTTTTTTTTTTTAAGTACGTGAAAAGTTAATACAGAGTGCCTTTGGAAGCTTAATGGACTATGATAATTTAATATAATTTCATTCATTACTAAATTGAATTTGTGTCATTATGTAGGCCTTCGGGGCTTTGATTCGTACTTAGTATTATATTTTCACAAGGATTCGCTACTATCATAGTTACCACAGTTAGCCATTTGCTCTGGCAGTTGCGGCAGACTCTTCAAAGATAATTTAATTATATCCACTCATCACTTTCCTTTGTTTTAGAGTACGATTCTTTCTTCTTAATGCTCTCTTTCAGTTTGTATTCCTTTCCAACCTGTTCATAACTTCCTTTCAATCAATACACTCGGTTTCAGCCATTAATATACTATTCCTATGTAAACTATGACTCCATTTTATCTTTATTTGTTGTCTACAGCATTGCTTTTCTCTCACTTGCTCTTTTTAGCACGTCTACGTAACTACAGTTCCAGTTGAAAATTTTTTGTTTCAGTTTTTAAAGCTGAAGTTTTACTTTTTCAGTCCTTGAGCAGTTTGAAATAAATAATCAATACTTTCTAAGTGCCGTATTTTGTTAGTACATATCCGATTTGATAAATACGGATTATTGAAGTTACACTGTATTTTGTTCTCTAATACTGACTATTGAGATTTTACTGTATTTTGTTGTCTTATAGAAAGAGAGACGCCAAAACGAAATGAAAAAAAAAAATATTCGGGACTTGAATATAAAATCGTGTATTCGTCTGGAGTCTGGACATCTGGGGTTCCTATTGTGTTGCTGCTGGTTTCTTTCTTTTGTGTGATTTTTTTTTTGCGCTCTTTTTTTTTTTGGCTTTTCGTGCTGTTGCTGATGAGAATCCGTAGTAGAGCAGAGGGAAGCCGGAAGTGACGCCAACCGAGCTTCCTGGTAACGTAGGGAAGGTCGGGAAATGATCGGATTGGAAGAAAAGCGAAGCGACAGAGGAGAAAGGGGAGAAAAATACTTGTCTGTTGTTCGAAGCTGGAAACGCAGCAAAGAAAGCAAGAAAATCGAAACTCGTATGGTGGAGGAGTGCACTCATAGATTAAGAGAACAACGAGAAAAAGAAAGGAGGGGAAAAACATAAGAAAAAGAAGGAAAAACAGCAATAACAGTATTCATTATTACGATTTTTTTTTTTTTTGTTAGAAAATAGTGTATACATTAGTTGCGTCAACAGCCTTGTAGGGATGTTTTCCCTTCTCTTTAACTTTCTTTTCATCTTTTCGAACTTCCCAAAATCTTGTGGCAAAGTATTCTGCCTATAAGATGTAAATACCAACCAACTCCCATCGTAATCAAGAGATACTGCATTTTTTGACGTCACTGATTTGTAAAAAAAAAAATGACATCACTGATTTGTAATAGTAGCGATTCACTTAGAATCTTTTTTTTAATAATATGGTAAGGAGTAAATTAGAATAGTCTATGGGTCCATATCGTCCACCTAACATAAATGCAATGTGAAGACATAAAGTTAATTCAAAAATCCTAATTACGTTTCTTGTAGCGTAAAAAGAAAGTACGCTATAAACTATTTGGAATTGAAAATGCAATCTCCTATATTAATAACCTATTAACTGAATTCTTTTCTTCTAGTCTTTATAGCAGACGTAAAATATACGTGCCAATATTTTTATGTAAAACAGTTCATGAAAAAAATGATGATAATCACGTCTTAAGACTTGATTGGTTTTAATATCAGGAGAGTAGATACACGGATAAGGTAGTTATTTGCATTTAGTAATCCAAAAACAGAACAATATAAGAATTCATCCTTGCTTAGAATGTGTTCCCAATTTGTGTAAGTGTTGTAATTTAGATTTCGCCTCATCTTCGTCAGTTTGAACAAATTTTGAGATCACTTTTCAGATTGTGATTTTTTGTTAAAAATATTAATACACAGTTTGTGACATTAGAATATTTGGTCATTTCGGTCCAATATTTGTCTATTTGTAAATATCAATAAATTTATACATTTTTTCCTATATAAATGATGTAATATTTGTAAATTTTTAAAAATATTTATTTGCTACATGAATGTTGGAAGTCTTTGTAATTTTTGTCTTTTATATGAACTATTCTTGAATGTATGGGGCCGCGCTGGCTCAGTTGGTAGAGCGCTCAACTGGTGCTAGGGGTCTTCGGATCGATCCCTGCTAATGCCATGTGGGGCTTGTGGTGGACAAACACTGTGTGCGTGGGTTTTCTCGGGGTGCTCCTGTTTCCTCCCACATTCTTAAGCTTACATTGTATGCAAATCACAATTCATTTTCAAATGTCAATTGTTTCCATTTGAATCAATTATGCATAAGTCTGAGACTTTTTTTTTCTGGCTTTAACCGCGGAATATCCCCGAATTTATCAATGAAATTTATTTTTCTGTAGAGTAGAAACAGATATACACTAATGGTCTGAGTATTTATTATACTGTTAGGCAAGAACTTTTTAAAAAACAGAACTATTTTTTTTTTCAAGCATGATTTCCAGTCAGATCCTTTGTGACACTTTTCACGTGGGTTGGTGTTTAATCTATGAACCTAACAATTTCACAGTTTCAGTACAATTTTTGCAAATTTGGCCTTGTAGTTTTGACTGTGCAGCATGTCAGACAAAATGTATTTTTTAACACGTGTTTATTAACTCGCTTTCTTGTCTGTCTGTTCGATACAAATTTTGCAATCGATGTTAAACTCACTTCCCAGCATCCGATTTCTTTCAAATTTTGTAAACTTGCTTCCTTCCGATGACAATACAATATTCAGTCATTAGATGTACGACAAAGTAATCCTGTTAACTATCATTAATTAATTAAAATTATTCGAAATTATCCTCAAATCCACGCTACGCCGCAATTATTTTGTGGAATTTGGGTTGCCTATCTCACAGGGAGTTTAATATTCATCTATTATACGTAAATTAAATTAAAAAAGGATTTTAAAAAACACGCTTTTTAAAGATGGACTAAGAGCAATGCTTTTATTTTCCGATTCATAAGATTAATTAAATTTATTATTTTTTACTTTTTAATCCATCTTTAAAAAGCGTGTTATTTTTAAAATCTTTTTATTTTATTTTTTTGCTTATATAGCCGCGACTTTTTAACGGCTTGACGTAAATAAAAACAGTAGCTTTTCCGGATATTTCATTCCTCTTCCTTTCTGTTACGCAACTTCCGTTGGTTTAGTATCCACGGTCACGGACTTCGAGTCGAGTCGCATTCGAATCGGTTCGATTCCTGCTAATCATCATTACTAATATTTCCTTCATTTCCACAAGGCAAATACCGGGATAGTTACTAGACTAAAACTATGATCGCTGTCCTGCAAAATCTGTAAAGGTGGTCGCCGAGGAACGCTTTCCCTTACACTTCTAAAGACCTTAGCCCAGAGCAGCATGTAGATCCGATATCATGTAGATTAAAAGAATCTCTGATACGAGGGAGAGGGAGACGCGAATTATTTCACATGCCTTAATGTTGCGCATTCATTCATACATTTGGAAAGCTGCTTCACTTGTAATAGTAGATTCATTTTGTCTACTTTATAAATAAAGAGTACACACTTGTAGCATTCTTGTTTCAAAATGTGTGGAAATTAATGAACGGGAGGGGGAATGAACAGCGAATTTAAATCGAGTAAAAATCTTCCGATCGCACACCATCTTTGAAATTCAGGAAAATTCTGAAAATGGGTCACCTTTTTTTTTTTTTTTATTAATATATTCAACGTGCTTTGATCGAAGTGCTATAGATTCGGTCGTAAATTACATGAACGACATAACCAAAAATGTATCAGTGTAATTTTTATATAATTGTTTACCGGTCAGGCTTTGCGAGCAAAAAATTCACTTTTTACTAATAAAATGTGAATTCTCATGATCTTTTATCAAGCGTTTCAATTGATGTCATACAATTGCTTCTTCACAAAGTATATTTCTTCATATGTAAATTAGCTGAAAATCGACTAATTGTGTGCTCAGATGTTATCATTCTTCGGGTTCCACCCACACCCTTCCCAACGAACCAGCCGCATAAGGTATTTTGCAGAACTTCACAGCTGTTTACAAGTTAAGATATGCTGTTCTAAATCCTTCAATATAGTACTTGAAACTTTAAATTTTGATTTATGAGAGAACTTAGGCTAACCTCCATAGTATCTTGTTTGAGTAGCCAGTAGTTAATACAACTTGCATAATTAACATGTATATCAACATTACTTTCTTTTAATTGTCACTTAAAATTAATTAATAGTGCTCCCAGTGAATGTAAAAAGAAGGAGCTATCCCAAATAAAATATTCCTTCTGTCATAAATATTGCATCTAAAATGTTGAAGAAGAATCCAAGTTGGTTATTGTTTAATGAGGATTTAAGGCGATTGAATAAGTAGAGAATCTTCAACTCTTATTTTACTCTTACGATTTTTTTTATTATTATTATTATTTTTGTTAAGGAAAGAGCATCTCAGTTCATACAGTATGGTCCTATTGTATAAGTTACATTGGTTACATCGTCATTTCATCGCTGTATTCTATAGTTATATCCATCATCACAGATCAAATTAGAAACATGGCGATTGACATGAATAAATTTCATCCTGGTTCCTATACAACCAACTGCACGGGTGCGTAATATTGGTTGATAATCCATCAGGCACTTGAATACATTTTTTTTCTTATTTTATAATAATAAAGCTCTGAAGTATTCGCTATTTTTTTTTTCCTAATATTGATACGCAGTCTCGAAAAGGCCAGTGGACAAATGCAAACCTAACTCTTATTTATTAATCATCCATATCACAGCAATACACATGTTTCTTTTTCTTCCTTTTTTAAAATATCCAATTACTTTGACCTCATTAGCTGTATGAACAAAACAAGTTTCCACGTCAAATATATCCTTCTTAGTCTGAAACCAAACTATTTTTAATTAATTATTTGCTGTTAGCGAAATCGTAAGTACGGTATGCCATTTATTGCACTATGATGAAATATTCAGTAGTGCGCTCACTTAACTGAACGATGATACAATTACTAAATACACATTCAGTGTACACTATTGATATAATATTCCCAGTAGACTTTCCTTTTCGACAAGCCTCGCTTTGGCAAGTAGTAATTTGCATATCACATACAATTCTGTACTTTCTATGCGTTTATCATAATTTAATTGTATTTCTTTCATTACAAAATCTGTTTTACTTTTGTGTACATTACATTCAGAGTGTTATCTTGGTAAACATCCTGTCCGTTATTCTTTTTGTTTGATTTTTATAGCGAGAAAAAATATTAACAAGAATTCGGAAGGTTAGGAAGTGATAACAAGATCTTGATTAAATAAAGCTTGTTTGCAATAGGATTGAGTGTTTGGAAGACGCAGATTATAGTGATTGTTGAAAGAAAAGTCATCTTATCGCGGAACCTATCCTTCGTTATCTAGTGGCAAAAATCACTGCATGCAGACAGGAATTGGACAGGTTGCCTAGGTTCAAAATCTGTTTGCTCCGACCATCCTTACTGAAAAAAGTATTGCAGACTTATTTAGTTCTCTGCGAATAACAAATTCTCGCGAAAAGTAGATCATGTTTAGTAAAAAGTTCAGTTTTTGGCTACATTATTTGTTCGTGATGTACAGAACTCTGCTTTTGAGGTTAAGTGTGAATATTGTAATTACATTTATATTTTTAACTTCTCTATTTAGATCACTTTTGTGTTGTAGAAGAGTTGTTACGTAATTTGCATCAATTAAGAAACTTATACATTTGTAACACATCGGCAATCAGGTCAGGAATTAGAATATGCGAAGAGAATATTTAAGTAAATTGTATTGGAATTGCAACCCAGTAACGAAGTTAGAATTTAGGGAGACTTCCCTAGCGAAAATTAAAAATTTATTTAAAATTTTTATTTTAATTTATTCTACTAATTCCAACTAGTGAAACAAGCAGTTTGAAAGTATATTTCGATTATTTTCAATTAATGTGTTAGGAAAGATTTTTTTTTTTTCTGGAATGTTCAGTCGTAAGCTGAGAACATGTATCGTTATGAACACGTCTGCATTCAACCACATGATAATAACACTTAACTGCAATTCTATTGATGTAGTTAATGTGCTGCTATCTTGTGATCGAATTCAGTCACTAACATATCATAACTGGACGTATTTTTTGCACACATTTCACCTTGTAGAATGATCATATTACTGCTTAAATGCATTTCTCAGAACAATTTAATTAATAATGCCCTATTTCCGTCTTTTTCTTTGCAGCTCTTAAACAGTCTGGCTAGTGATTTGGACTTTATGTTGAGTGACTTGTGCAGTTCATCGCCACCACCGTACGAGAATGGAGCAACTAATCAGCATTCAGGCATTGACGATATCAGGTAGGTGTAACAATGACACAAAAATAAGTAATGTTCTTAAGACGGTCTTCTACTTCTGCCAGAGCTAGAAAGTTTACTATTGG
>JAGDQP010005931.1:53240-72060 GCA_022664845.1 Lepisma saccharinum | reverse complement strand
AGAGAGAGAGAGAGAGAGAGAGAGAGAGAGAGAGAGAGAGAGAGAGACATGGTACCGATCTTAAAATCAATGAGTGGCCAGAAATATAATAGGGACGTTGTGTTGTTTACGGGTACAGACTGAGTGAAATCCGTGAAAAATATTTTAGTGTTGGTTTGCTTTTATTCATCCTGTACAGAAGGATCTATAATATTCTTTTCAAGGACAGAAAAGTTTAAAAGTCGTTTTAGCACAGATCTTACGATCTTTCGGTCAATTTTAAGCGCGTGTGCCTTATCCACTAAACTGTGAAAAAATAGATGAAACTTCTCCAATACCTTCAGAAGTTAATACCAGTTCATCAGATCAGTATGATTTGGACTAGATGTGTCCGAAATGTAGAATTTCATATTAAGCTGTCAAAAGCAAGACTGGTACAAACTGGTTTCAGTGCAGCTTGTGCATGTAATCATTTCATGAAAATTGTCGGGCAAAGGACATGACCAATTGATCACGTTCATGTGTGAAGACTGTTGTAAAAAATCGTCTAATGAATCAGAGGGATACATTTGGTTAGAAGAAGTTATACTGTCACCAAATTACCTACCCCCTATCACCAAATAAGCTTTCATTGACACCACATTATCTTTTCCCTTTTTTTTTTTTTTTTTATTACTGTGTGTTTATTTATCTCAGTAAACTAGTGAAAACTTTTTCTACTAGTGAATGAGACCTCTTCCCGAAGGGAGGAGTTGGTCTACTGCTCCCTCGCTGACCAGACGGGTTGGGAGAGGAGAGCCGAAGCTCTCACTGTGATCGCCACTGTCTTTTATTCACAACAGCTCCCCAATTGTCCTCACGATGCTGGGTCAACACCGAAATTTTTTAGCCCCCACCCGGAATCGAACCCGGGACCGCTCGATTTATTTAATCTATAAAAATATCACCATATGTCACTCTACAATTTCGTATAAGCAAATAGGGGCAAAACTTTATACCGAAATTGATTTTTTTATTTTGATTTTCATGGGAATTAGTTACTGGAATCCTACTTGCTTGTTTGAAAAAGTCCAAATTATAGATGGCAGGAAGCCAGCCTTAGTAAAAGAAACGTTTAAAATTATTTTGAATGCGTTAGGTTCCTTCCTTTACCAACCGATTTTCTCAACTTTCATTCCTTATTTCGGGAGAGAACATGTCTCGCCCGTGCCTACATGCCCACACACAGGTTTAACCATTTTCTCTTGTTTGTCTCTTTATTTGTAATGCAATCAATCACTCCAGTATGTTGCAGTACAGCTCATTGGAACCTTCCTTTTTTGTCCCACACCTGTAGATGAAGAGCAATGTGCTCTACGTAACGATACTGGAGTGATCGACTAATATCGAAAGGTAGACGTCAGAGCAAACCTTTATCTTCGTTCGTCCACTTCCAGTCTAAACCAATATGGACAAAATTTTCAGTCTCAGTTTTGCTGTGTGGTCCGTTTTTATGTCTTTGAGTGATGTGCGTACCGGACTGTGCATATAGGAAAAGGTAATAGAACATGTTATAAATAATATTTACGTTTTTTACGGAACTAAGATACAAATCGAAATACGGGACGTACAGCGATAACAAACAAACACAATAAAACTGAGTCAGAATTGAAAAATTGGTCCGTGTTCGTTTAGACTGGAAGTGGGTAACTGTCCGGAATGCCCCTTCGCTTCATGGTTTCATTAAATTAAATTGTTACTGGATCCGATTGGTGCAGTATCGCTTTTAGATAGAGATCAATGATAAAGAATATGCGGAAACGAATCGTTAATAATTCATTTCATACAAGTCATTCCAACGAGTGACTGAACACATACAAAAAAAACAAAAAAAAAACAGAAAAATAAATCAGGATTTTAAAAATACGGGAATTTAATACCTGGAAAATCGAACGGTTATCCACGTGCA
The DNA here is from genome assembly GCA_022664845.1 of Lepisma saccharinum. Lineage (NCBI taxonomy): Eukaryota > Metazoa > Arthropoda > Insecta > Zygentoma > Lepismatidae > Lepisma > Lepisma saccharinum. The sequence goes on along the minus strand of JAGDQP010005931.1, from coordinate 70,133 downwards.
AAGATCTGACTTTAGATGCCCTATCGTCTGCATATAAAGAGAGAACCTCTCACACTTGTACTTTAACAGTATATTCAAATATCGAAGTAGGTATAATAACCTTTGAGCAGTTATGTATATACTCTTTAGCTAAAAGAATACGTAAAACAAATAACGCGTTTTGCATGAATAGGAAGATTAAGACTTGTGATTTAATATTCCGATCTACACGAAGCAGGAAAAAAATAACAGCGATATGGCAGTATAATTTATGCTTTCGGTAAACTTGTGAGCACTCATCTCCACTCAAAAGAACGGTTACTTTGCAAGAAGACACGTGAAGAGAGTTTGGTAACCTTATTTACATACCACATCAACTAAACTGAAGCCTTCAGAAAAAGAAAATGTTTTGGTTACTCAAACCGGATTCTGATCTACTCGGATTTTTCTTCTTCTTTTTATTTATTTTTCACGATGTTATTCGGTGATAAGTACCACAATCTACTTTTATGTGCACTTCATGGCAATACTATCGATCAAACATTTAATTGATAAGAATTAAAACCACAAACGTATTCGTTAGAAACAAAAAGAAGAAAGAAAAAAAACAAACTAAAACATGAAATGCAAAATGAATGGTACATAGCATTTGGCATTCGTTATTATTCTTACTGCAAAACCATCCCTTGGTGTCCTTGGCTGGGTCCCCGAAGCACATTCATTGGAATCTTACCTGACGTGGGCACTCGATCATAATTCTGGGTCTGTAAAAGTTGACTGACACGAAGCGAAGAACATAGGCATAGATAGAGGGCTGGAGGCGGGTCAGGTTCAAACAGGAAAACAAGGCAACGATACGTATCAACCACTGTTGGAGAAGAAACACCATATTTACGAATGCGGGAACAGACGGGTGAAGAACTTTTATGCATTTTTCCAGCAGTAACTGAGACCGAAATCTTTTTTTTTCCCTTCTAAACATTCTTTCTCTCAAGGAAGTTTTTAACTACAGTATAATTTTCTGTACAAGTGTGAATACATTTTTTCGTCTCTCAGTTTCTTTAGTTATATGTTTAAATGGGAAGGTGTCGTTCTTCCGTCCATATCCCTGCAGTCATCTTTGTACAGCTGCATTCATTGTACAAAATAAATTGATATACCAAGAAGTGTTCATAAAAAATAGTACGCAGCAATACTTCGCCTGAGCGTAAGATGCCTAAAGGCCACAAATACAATTCAAGACACAGTAATAGGGCTTACACAACAAGTTTTATATCAGTGTAGCTACTGAAAACGAAAAGAACGCCTACATTTTCGTGAAATCAATATAATTTTACAAAAAAAAGTTTCGGGGGTGTTGAGACCCCTAAATACGTCCCTGATGAGGAATGCTACGATGTGGGTCTGTGGGAGGCGACGCTACAACTCGGCAGTGTTTCACTCCAGGACGGAAATGAAACAGAAGAGACTTCTGTTGATTGAATCATAAAAAAAAAAGAAAAACACTTTTTGTACACTTTGAAGTTCGAATAATTTTCCAGCCTCTATCTCAGGACCTTGCAGTTAATGGGCATCCTATTTTGTTCTTGTTATGTATAAGGTAAACGTGGTACTTTTTGATAACTCGTTTTGAAACTTTAAGTGCAGATCTGTTGCTGTTAAACTCTTAGGTCTATCACGAAATTAATTTTACGATGAAACAATAACAATTCAGATCATATACTTTTTATTATTATTCAAAGCAGCAAAATGACCTATTGTTGCCATCCTCTAACGAGTAGTTGGCCTTCTTCATGCACTGCACGCTGTGCCCAGTAGTTGGCACCCCTACCAAATATTTGTTCCTGTGAAGCCACGTCCTACGTGCAAATATTAGCTAGCGTCTTTTTATGTTTTCTTGAGAGTGAAAAAAATTCAATCTGCAAGAACTAGTATGTCACCTAAAAAACTCACTTTTAGTAGTCAATACACAGGCTAAACGGTTGGAGCTAGAAAAATTAAATTTGGTATGACGGTACACGATCACTAGTAGGCTACGAAAATATTACAAAATGTTTCCAAAAGACGCCATCTTAGATCCAAAATGGCGAACCCCAAAAATTCATTTTCCACACCGTTTGAGCTAGAGATACGAATTTTGGCATAAACGTTTTATCATTTAAAAAAAAATAGATTAAGAAAATATTTGAAAACGTCGCCATCTTGGATCCAAATGGCCACCTAATCCATTGTTGTATAAAATACACAGCCTAAACGGTTGGAGCTAGTAAAACGAAATTTGGTATGACGGTACACGATCACTAGTAGGCTACGAAAATATTACCAAATGTTTCCAACGACGCCATCTTGGATTCAAAATGGCGAACCCCAACAATTAATTACATATCAGCCTACTACGAGTTATTTAATTTCAATCGAAAAGAACGCCCTATTTTTCCCGCTGATGGGCTTTAAGTGGTAAAGGTTAGAATGGCTATATTAGATTTTTTTAATGCTAATTACTTGCCCTCATACCAAATACATGGGCACTGCAGAAAAATAGTATACCAGGTATTGGCACCCCCTAGTGGCAATAACTAGTTCGCATAATTTACATAATGATACATGCTAAGGGGTCCCTAAATATCCTTATAGTTGTTTAAGAAGGAAAACCGTACAATAATTACATTACAGCAATAAATAACAAGAGAAATATGAAAGGATACAACAACACTCGAGTCACTTTGTATATTGTCAACTAGTTCCGCCGTTGATTGCATCTGCATATGAGGAACCATAGCACATGTTTTCAAACAATATTGTTATCAATATAAATTTAACTTACAAAGGTCAAAACATCGTGCTTATAACCAATACTGTGTAATAAATAGACAGAAGAAATTAAGTTATATCTTTTTTTATTAAACAGGTAAATTTATCTGTAAAATATACTTTATACACGTACTGTATATACAACATTCAAACACATATTTACAACTGATTCTTTTAAAAAATATATATATATAAAAAGTTGAATTTGTGCAATGCATTTGCACAAAAGATGCGTAAACTTCCATTATGGAAACACATGTAAATATTTTTTTACCTTACTTACAAAATGTTATATTTACATATATACAATACACTACATACAGATCTTTGAATTCAATGCAAATGGGTTTTGATTTCACATGTCACTTGTTTAACACAGAATATATATATATATAACACTGTTTTCATGAACAAGAGAATATGACTTCCAAGTCGTTAGCAACTTAAATGAAACAGCTCACAAATAGGTCCTAAGAAAAATACGTACAATAACTGAAATCTCGGATAAAGTAGGCGATGGCGGCTATTTCTGGTTAAAACTTATAGATATAAAAAAAAAAATCATCAATTTATACCGCCCGTAATTCACCAGTTTATTAACTACTCATAAAAATCGCATGCGACTAGCGCGTACATGAAAAGTCAGCCTTACATGTTTCGCAGCTGGAAGATTTCAGGAACTCACATATTGCCCGTAAACTGTTGTGTGTGTGTGTGTGTGTGTATTTGCTCGACCCATTTTATGAAACGTAAACATCAGAACGTGGAACAGTTTTTTTTTATTTTCTATATTAAAAAAAAAAAACAACCGAAAGATAAACTTTTGTGGCCCAGTTCTAATGTATAACAACACTCAAACATGACTTAACTTACCACGAGTGTATAGGTCATATTATAAAATAACATAGCTTTCAATTTCTCAGGAAAGAAATTGAGCATGCAAAAAGCATATTTGTGCATAAACGGATGAAGATTATTCTTATTTTTGTGTTAACACAAGGGCATACGTAAGGTGATCTAACACGTTTTAACAAGCGAAAACTTCCGGTACCGTATAACGCCAACATGAAGTACTATTGTATTGAAATTGTTGAAATACAATGAAAAGAAAAACTTGCTGCAATTAACAGAAGGGTGTGTCTAGTTTGTACAGCAATGTGCAAGCACAAGTTAATTGCGACTTCAAAACTGTGGAAATACAAGATGTTTTGCATTGCATCTGCAAACAAACTCAGTACATACCGTATCTTTGTAATCCACATATGAGAAAGTAGCTTTTTGTTTATTACAAAAAGAAAAAGAACAAACAATATATCACAAGCATAACAAATTGCAAATAACAACAACTAACCCACACAGAAGAAAAATCTTGTGTTTTGATTCAGATTAATTTTTTTTTTCTCCAAAATTTAAATAATATTGTGTAAAATTCTATATTTGAATACGAGCTTCAGCTGGATTTCCATTGAACATTGAGGTTTAGGAACAAACAAAAATTGAGACCCCAAATGTTAATCAAAAGTAGAACACTGATTGAATCCCCGAGTTTTAGCAACCTCCCCGTCCTCCCCACAAAAATTAAACCAATTCCCAAACTTAAGTTTGAAAGAAAAATTGGAATTCGTGATCTGAAGAAAGAAACTGACTTCTTTTGTGAAAGAACTCTCTTGTATTAAACATAGGCCTAAAAAATTTTTTTGTTAAAGCAAAGTTGGGTTTATAACGAAATATTACTTCAAAACAAAAACTTTTACTAAAAAAAATCTTGTGAACAAACCCACAAATTTGATTCGAATAAACAAAAATTTAGTTTGAAAAAAAATCGAAAGCTGGAATCCATATTTAAGAAAAGGTCAGGTCAGATCTTAAAATAACATTTAAATGTTTTAGAATCGTAAAAAGAAATGTTTGGGACAGTCTTTAAATTACTTCCGTTCGGAAATCAAAACAGTACTGAATAAATAAGGATAGGAGGTTATTATATCGAGTAAAAAATCGGAAAACAGTCTTGAAGAAATAAAAAGCAACTTGAGCCTGTTCGAATCTTCCAAGACCCTGACGCAACATTTAACATGTACTATTTTCAAATTTTAAAAAAAGCACCTGTTTATTATTAGACACGCATCTGTAAGCTTTGGAGTAGGTACAAATATTTGAAGATTACCGCTTAATATACTGCGGATTTATTACTATTTACATTTTCTTTCACGGGAACCATGTCAAAACATGGAAATTTTGGCAACAAATGACGTTTTCTCTCTTCTATAAGAGGCAAAACTTCACAAAAACGTTTAAAGTACACCCGCCCATTTTCAACAGTTTTACAAACTGATATCTTTTCCGGGACACTAACATGTACTTTTGAACTTAGGCAATTATGCGATCTTGTCCGAACGCATTCGCCATTACGCAAAGGACTATGATCTCTGGAACTGACTAGCGCTTCAAACTCCTCCGTAGCACATTTCCCAGATATACATTTCCTATCAACCAGTTGATGTCAGAAGAATCCCGGATTGGTATGTTCAATAATACAACGTTTACAGTACTTTTTTACAGCACGATAACCTTCCACTGTTACCTGGCAATCTTGAATATTTAATTGTTGAAGTCCACGACAATAGTAAGCGATACACTGAATTCCTTGATCTGTTACCATGTCACAGCTTTTCACACTGAGTTTCTTCAGGTTTGGACAGCTTTCTGCAAGAACTTTCAGTCCATGGTCAGTGACGTCACACTTGCCAATGTCCAGTGCTCGAAGTCGCGGACAACTTCTTGCCAGAACTGAAAGACTATCATCGCTCACAGCTTCACAACCACGAGCATTTAAATATCGCAGCTTATAGCAATGTCGCGCGATTTGTTTGAGTCCAGCATCCGAAACCTGGTCACATTTAGCCACTGATAAATACCTTAGATTTGGTCCTAGTTTGGCTAGTTCATACATTCCAAAGTCTGTCACTTGTACACAATCGGATACACTGAATTCACGCAACATAACACAGTAGCTTGGCACACATTTAATACCAGCATCTGAAACAAAAGAAGAACAAATTATAAGATAAAAACATTTACTGGCATATTTTCAAAACTATTAAACAAACAAAACATAGTTACATACTAACGTACGCGTTTAACACTATCGGTCCTATCAGTTATCATATCAGCTGGCCATTTAATGTTCATGGTCCTGTCGGTTGTTATAGTAGCTTTGTCACTCTCGTTTTTTTCATTATTATTATTATTTAACAAGCAGAGGCTTCCGAGGAGTCCACACCCTCCCAAAATCATATTTCTAGGTAAAATTACTATCTTAGAACTCCCGAAGATAAATTCTGGATACGTCCCCGAATTTACAACGCAAAAGTTAACAAAATTTAATATTAAGTTAATTGAGATAGGATTAGATTAACTTTTCATAAGGTTAGGTTCTACCACAGATAACCATATAGACAAGTAATGTGCATTCATAAATAACTACGTATTTCTTTCTGGCTTCGAAGACGTTTCTTGTCTCACTGTTCAAAAGCTTCTTATTTTCTTAAACATCCGGCCGAATGAATTGAAGCTTCGGATTGGTTCGCATAGCCATATTTCAGGTAACAAGAAATGCTAAACCAATTACAGAATTCCATTTTACCAGGATCTTTAACAATATAAGCTAATGATCCCAGAGACTTCTATCGATTTCCACAAATACTTGCATATACAGAACTGAAGTACTGAAGTTCGCAATATGTCTAATTCAAATTTGCTGACAAAACCTGAATAACAAGAAATAAATCGGATCCATTCGATAGTACATGAATTACCAACCCTGTGTTATATAAAAGTGCAATAGCGCACAGCATTGGTAATTCAGGTAGAATCGAATGAATTCGATCGACTCTTTCGTTCCCTTTTCTCAGGAAATCAAATTTAAATAATGTTATGCCAACTTTCCATGTACACGCTAACCACGTGGTTCACATACGATTTCACCGACAAATACGTGTTTTTACTGGCTACTACTGTCAGTCAGTCGCAACGGTACCACGAGCCTAGCGCGTACATGAAAAACCGACTTGAGAATCATAGTTGAATTCGTTACTGATGCATAATGGCTGGAGTTGGACACTTTACAAGATCTTATTTTTTAAAAGAATGAATAGGTTTTAATAACTGTACTAATTAACAACTGTTTTCATTACATTGATTGTAAAAATGACTAATGATAAACTACCAGATAGACTGTTATGCCAACTGTGTAGATGACTTGCTGTATGAACAATATTAAGCGCTTGCATGTTCTTTTTGTAAAAGTGAGCAAATATTGGTCACAAATACTTCAGAGCTAGTGCTTCCTAGATTTTTCATAAAAATCGTAGAAACTTAAATGAATATTGCTTGTCGACAGGGGTGGAGCCGGAAATTTCGGGGCGTCGATTGCTACACTAACACGCGTTTCAATTGGCTACTGAAGCAAATCGCAAGTAAAGCACGCGCTCCCGCGTGCATGAAAAGGCGGCTTTATACATGGGTCCTAGGAACAAACACTCAAATCGTCAAGGTATTTCTCCATATAATATGTTACTTTTCAACCATCACAAAAAAAAAAAAAAAAAAAAATGTGAACACTATACTAACCTATATACTCTAATGAACGTATATATGGTTAAAGCAATCAAGACACTTTTTTTTTTGTTTGTGAGTAAGCTATTAATTGCCTTTGCCTATAAACATAAAACCAACTTGCCGCCGCAACCACCTCTGTGAGAAGAAAGTCTCTCCCCCGCAAACAACCCTTAACCAGCAATACTAAAACAAAATATCTACAAAGTCAAATGACTTGGATAACCATAATTATATAAAGAAAAGTGTTAATTGCGTCTTTATTTTCTTTTGATACTCAAGAATACCACGAGAGTGTGTTGTCTAATAATAACAATGATCGCAGGATTCTTTCCCAGAACAGTGGCTGCAGAAAAAAAAAAAAAGACGACGACGACAAACCATAACGAATGTGTGAAATGAAATTGTTGAGTTAATAAACACATCTCTAGACTGAATTTTTTTTCTTCTTTCAACGAATACTAACTAATTAGAAACTATTAAGGTCTGTCTGAGAAAAGTCTGCCGTTTGGCTTTTGTTTTCATAATATCTCGAATACTTGAAATAACTGTCGGATAACCTTCACTTCTGAAGGTTAACAAGAATGAGTTATGATCGACGGATCTTCCTCTCCGTGTGCCAGCGAGCACATATGAAATATGCACAAATCAAAATACTGAAATATTATAGTTAGTGGAGGAGAAGTTTTAAAGAATTTATTTCATTATTATTTCCTTTTAAAGTCACACGAGAAACATCCTTATTCTGTTTTCCCGGTCTCTCTGAGGCCGGCTTTTCATATACGTGTTCACCGCGTGCTTTGCTTGCGACTTCTATCAGTAACCAATATAAATACTTAAACACGTGTTTCAACAATTGGCTACGTAAGGGATGATTTTAATGAACGCTTGCAATTAGGGTGAGCGTGTTTTAAGGCTCCCTATTACGTGTTCTACGTGTAACACATATTTCAATTGGTTATTCACCTCAATCGCAAGCTTTCATAAAAATCAGCCCTAACTGAAGCACGTGCTCCCGCGTGTATGAAAAGCCGACCTCATGTATGCGTCCCAAACAGGTATCCCCTAAATTTCACGAACACACACACCGATTTTTATCGGTTAGAAGTCGATAGAAACCCTGCAAAGTTCTACTTACAACTCCAAACTAAAAATTCTGGCGGAATCCAAGGTCCTATGTTACCACAATGGTCTATTTTAAGTCCTACGTCGCATCCCATTTGTTATCATGATAACGACTAACGAGCACGTTTACTGTTCAAACCAGTTAGCTGTAACTTACCATTCTGGAATGCTCTACTGCAATACAAATCAAGCAAGTCAGATCAAAGGGTTCTCGTTTGTTCATTTCCACTAGTCCGAAATGGACCACATTTTGGTTCTGTTTTTTACGCTTCCTATCACTGTGTGCCCCTTTTTTTATTTACATCGTAATTCTTATAAATAGCGTGAATATATTACAAGGTATAGCACACATATGCACAGTCAGACACGTGCGTAACTCAAAAATTAAGATGAATACAAAACTGGCCGAACAACAACAAACGCTTAAAAAAACTGCATTGGAACTGATAGTTTTGTCCACTTTGGATTAAACCGAAAATGGACGAACGGGTTTTAATCTTTAGATACTAATCGAGCACTCCAATATCAATACAGCTGAAGGGTCCAAACAAATAATGCAACTGTATGTTTATGTAACAATGCCAAGTTTTGTAACCAGAAATATAAAATGGATATTGGAATACTACTCAACATTAACATTTATCAGCACTGGACGTGATACAGTAGGTCTATTACCTGGAATAGCATGAAACTCTAGCAGTCATCAGTTTATTACTCGCGTCTAAGGAGAGTCCACATGGAAACAATGCCTTTGTGCAAATCGCGTGTGCCATGAAAAAAACTTTCCTGACTTATCTAACCTCCATGTACCCTTGTCACTACTTTTATTAAATTTCCCAATAATGTAAAAGTAACCACACCAGAATTCGTTCCCGGAACCTCTGGATCAGCTTTCCGATACGTTAACCACCAGACTAACATAGGAGTTTCCGAAAAAAAAAAATTCTTCTCAGTGTTACTTATAGTTCAAGGAGCTCTGCGCCTGCGCGAGAGTGGGCGACGCCTTGTTTCCATGACCTTCCCTTAGACGCTAGTAGTTTATTTACTATAAAAAAGATGAAATAGTAACGTTTATAGAACGAACAAGTTGCCTCGGACGTGAGGTCATTGAAGTCTCCAAGGATGTTGGAATTAGAGGATAGGATTAAAAAAAAATTAAAACTTGAATCCGAACGTCAAAACATCAGTCCGCTATCTTGCTGTGCGGAGATGATGAAAACGGTCACCAAACAACAGTTAATTCGCTGGATTTACGGTATATTAGTTTCAAATCCCGACATATTAACATGTTGGATATTTACGTGAAGAGATTAACTAATCAGTTTCATTTTCAAACAGTGTTAGCAAGCAGATAAGTGTCCCTATTTCAATATACATTTTTTCTTCTCTCATTTGAACCCACTGAAATTTATAAACATAAAAAAACAATAAGCCGAATTGACACAATTGACAAAGTTCTAACCAAGATGGTCTCAGGAGAGAATGAATCACTGTCATTTACATGTTAAACAAATTTCAAAAGTACACTTAAAAATGTACATACAATAAACATAGGTAAGGAAACTTAAATAAACCCAGCGGGATGAAAAGTCTTGTTCGGAGAATACGTTAGGTGAGCACATGGTGGTGGTAGTTGCCCCAGAAATTCAAGAAAAGCGGCTAAAATGAAAGTATTTTTGAAGTTAACGTAGCTTGTTTTCGTTTTTCGTTACCTTGTTAGAGACGCTTGTCATGCAGCTAAACATGTGCGTAGCATGATTAATTTGTCATTTTTTTAAAAAAAATAATATCACTGAAGATAAACAGCGGGATTAAGTAGAGCAGTCCCAAGTCAGATAGATAAAGAATCAAGCGACGAATCAAAGCAGCACACAGCGTCGAGATTGTCATTGACGACTTAAACAACTCATTGTCAATGCACTAAAACTCGATGGAAGCGTGATAAACAGTCATTGAGGATAAAAGTTCAATTGTAGGGAGTAAAAAAGGATGAAAATATAATAAAATTACTCTCTTTCAGCCGCCCTGATATTGGTTTTCTACTGGTGAACACTTGGAGTCGCCACATACACAAAACTTCATACGTCAGATTAAACTTCTACATGTGCATCTTTCCGTAAAGTTTCCGCTCATCTTCGGCCCCTACTATATGTTTTACATATCGCCTTCTTTTACTATATCCGATGACAAGAGATCTATTTGTATAACATTTAGTACGTTGTATTAATCTCGCACCAGTTTCGAGAATGTGGTTAAGATATTTATTAAATAAATTGTCTTGCCTTAAAAAAAACTTTCCGAAGAATATTTTTGAAGACAGTCTACTGCCATTCCTTTAAACACATATATATATATATATATATATATATATATATATATATATATATATATAAAAGAAAAAGTGGGAAAAATCTTCTGTGGGTATCTTCCTGTGGGCTAGTAGCCAGTATGTTCATTGAATTGGGCTTTTTTTTTTCTAATACCAGCTAACGTGACATGCAGAGCAAAAGGTAATTTCCTTCTTGCCCGTTGCGTGCGTGCGGGCAGGCGGGGCTAGTTGTCTTCTAATTACACGATTAATTGACTTGCCGCCACTTGTGCAGAGATCCCTTATCAGCAATTACTTGCTAACCAGACGATAAGTTCCCGTTTCCTGCTCTCTGTGTAACAGCAATACACTATTCTCCCCCTATATATATATATATTTTTTATTTTGTCTACGAAAAATTACGTAAATACCTTTACAATCTTGTTTGGTATTGAAGTTTACAGCAAAGCCACATGGCATACGGTTGGATAAATACTACAAAGATGCTGTGAAAGGAAAGGAACGAAAGACCACCAAAAACTTGTCTAAGGCCCCCTTGACACGGAAGCATTTATACTACGATAAATAATAGTGCTAGCGTGTCAAAGTACAACAGGGTAAAATGCTATGCTATACTCCATAACGATTTTGATGAAATATATGCCAAGAAAAATGCTATGATTTAATCGTAGCATAAATGGGCTTTGAGTTTTGTTGAGACGATATATTCCGTCGGTCCCGACGGATTTCCTATGCTTTTTAGCCCTCAGTAAAAGGAAAGTAACCTTATTGGAAGAGCATCTACACAAAGATAAAATTATCACAAAATTTATTAATTTAAATCTTTATTTTCTAGATAACTAAGGGTCCATGGTAACTATTTCAAAACAAAAGTTTCTTCTGAGATATCTACAGGAACAGAGATCTGAAAAAAGAGAGAATATCTGGAAATTAAAAGGTCGAAGAAAACTCAACACTTGGAAAATCTGTGTCGGCTGAAAGTCCGAAGTGTTCACCAGTTCTGGTGCTGTTGAATCTTGTACCAGTAGTGTTAGGACAAGTGATGAATCCAGTGATGTGTTACGTATTTCAAACGCAGCTCATATGAAAGACAGTGGTAAAGACAACTGTAAATAACACAACGGTTCTCGGATTGTTACAACAACATACAGCACTTCAAGGTTAAAGCACTACGTAAGACGGGTTATAGATATAGATACTTCTGTAAGGATTATATAACACAAATTTTTTAAGGTCAGTAGGCGATGCTGCAAAGTTCCGATGGACAGATAAGGATGACACTGATAATAGTGATAATACTGATATTATTATTAGGGAGTTACTTGAGCGAAAGGTGTTACCTGAAGTTGTTTTCGAGAACGTATATTTCTATGAAATGAAGGTAGAGTAAAGCTTTAACAGAATGATAACCAGTCTCTTATTTATGTTATTAGAAGTACCGGTAGAGAAAAGTACCTAATTATGGGATACCGTTCCATTCTCAAGTGATTAAGTGACTATATGTTGTTAGTCATGAAAAAAATGAAGGTAAAACATCTATAGAGTTCTACGTACATATATAAATAACGAAAAAGAAGGCCCAAGAAGAGTCCAAAATCCTAATCCGAGAACAAGGCGTGCAATATGGAATATTATAAAAACAACATAAGCAGTTTACCTTGAAGTTTATTGGAAGTGAAATGGTTTTTAAAATGAGAGTATAAGCAAAATATATTAGAAGCGTACATAAAAATAAATCCTTACATTGTACACAAGCAAAGAATGATAGTACAAAGTTCCTCGCTCCTATATGTTTATCTTTATAATGGTTTTTCGCTTAAATAGCTGTTAGATACCAATCGTAGGCTCGCGTAGTCTATTTGCGGAAGTCACACATAGCCACCTTTCTCGTAGCCGATGCATTCACTGCGAGAACCAGCACTGACACATCACACTGAAAGATCACCCATTCTTCACCACATTGATCCAGCGAGAATTCTGAAGAACAAAAGAGACACTGCACACACCCTCTTGCGCAGTTAGTTGTTCGGGCACAGGTATATTGCTGAACGTCGATGAGCTATCATGAACATTGGCAGTTATGGAGTTACCAGAACCTGAATTCTCAAGATACCGTCAGAATTGTCCCCTATTTTGAATAGTGTCTTGGTTTCTTCCCCGATCTTCTTCTTTTTATAGTGAACTTCTCGTGTTTCCTTGGCGTTTTCCTTGTTCTGGTGATTGTCAACATCGAACATTTAGATCTACTTTTTCAACATAGTCACTTAGCTTATTTTGCAGAGATACAATGGTGATGATAGCAGAGCTAGTCTTCCTTCCTGTCTTACCTTTCATCAGTTCGACAATGGGCACTGGGTATCTGTCCCAAAGGCTAACCATAGAAACAGAAGGAGGTTCATATGTGGATATGGGTTGATCAAATGTTTTCCGGTGGTAGGAACAGGAAGACACTCTCCTGAAGTTGATGATGCAGAGGTGCTTACTGAGAAGAGGTTCAGAGCCATCAATGTCAGTCTCAGGAATATTTCTAGAATTTTAATGCGTAGCAGCAAGAAAATACGTCTCCTCGAAGATATAGGAATTTAGAGGGTAGATCGGTAGATCCCTCTCACTCCAAATCCATGAATCGCGTTTGAAACTGTCTGTGCTCTTAGGTACATCTTTGCAACATCAAAAGAACTGATAAATGGCACATAATTATCCTCTGCCCGCTTCGTCTCATGCATATTCTGATCTCTTCTCTGTAGTGAGTTTTCAAGGCGCTCACGGACATTCTATCGGAACATTGTGTGGTATGGGACGAATGTGGAGAATACTTGATTAGCAAGTCTGCAGTTCCACAAATTACTTCACAGTGTACAACACTCGAATTACTATACTTCAGACTGAACAGAAATGCATTATGGAATTTCCATTCTAGTGTTTTCTTTCACCGTCGATAGGCTACACCAACTCCCAAAGCAAATATAAGTATTCCATATTTAGGGTCTTTGCTCTAACAAACAAACAAACAAAAATGGAGCAGAAAAAGATGATTTTATCCTTTGCGTCATGATTAGACGCAAATGCGTAGAAATCTATATCGATATGGCACTATACTCAGGAACAATTTGTATGCATTTAGGTTTCATTTCCGTCGCTATTTTAAGGTGAAATAGGTGTTTCGAGGTTATTATTACCCCTTGCTAACGTCACATACCCTTATCTCTCACAATATTACATTTACGGCAAAACTGATTTCAGAAACGTATTTCCCGTAAAATTTTAGCCCGGAATGACATATTACACGAACCCCTTGACATTTAAGAAAATCAAACGAGATTCAAGATGGCAGCCATGAAGAATATACCCTCCACAAGGTAGCGTCTTGCACCCAGTTCCCATTACTATGTATTTGCTTTCCATTTCTTTCAACAATGTAAAAGTATAATGGTATTTCAACACTTTTATATCACTCTCCACAGACAAGAATCTGACGATTGTATCATCAATATCTCCCAAACAAATTGCGCTCGGGTTGCCAAAATTTGGATACGCACATATTTTGACATCCTAATCATGACGCAGGGGAAAAAATCATAACTTTTTTCTTCCCAATCAGTATGTTTGTTTGTTAGTATATTTTTACAAGTTAAAGCTTTCAAAAAGAGATTAGTTTATTTAATACTATATTACTTGTGTTACTAATAAGATAATAATTTCCTCTATGTTTACAAAAGTTTAAGTTTCTTTCATAATACAGTTGTCTGCAGTCAAGGTATGTAAGTAACAGGTAAAGCATTCCCTCCTCATTGGCTGAATGGTGTATACTGGCAGATACTGTCGTTAAGCAAAGAGTATCCGTTTAGAGAAATCTATCTGTATTCTAGCATTGGAAATCGCCAGCTAGGTAACCACTACAACAGCCAATCAGGGCAAGTCATGCTATCACAGTGTCTCTCGCGACAGGGTATTTAGCCTAGACTTCACTAGGCCATGATATATGGTAACATTTGAGATTTGCCTATCATACAACCGGGACATTTAAAAGTGCTTATCGAATTCGACTTACAAGTTAGAACCAAACCTGTCATACCACGCGAAGTACTGAATATCGATTTTGTTTAGTGTTGCGTTCCCCTGACACCAGAAGCGCTTCTGTTACTCATATTTCCTTGTCAGGGGCTCGCTTAGTTATACATTGATCTTTGGATTAATTAGTTTCCCGCAAACTCCGACAACTTACGTCATCACTGGAATTCAAAAAGTGTTCACTGTTCCATTCTGGAATGAAGCCATCTGGTATACAGTCTTTCAACTCTTATTTTCTTTAATTTAAATTGAAATCCTTATAAATCTTTGATCTTTCTACTGCGCGACTGTCTTCAAGTTTGATACATGCGAAAATAATCACTCTGTCAACTAATTCCCTACCTTAATAAGAGAAAGCACTATTCTTTTAAGCATTTCATATCAAAAAATGACTTTTAAGAAAACTGAATTAGACAGGTTAAACGCTATGCAGTTTTCAAGAGCCCTGAGAAATAATGTAAAATCATTTTAAGTAATATTATTGTGAGAAAGTGACTGTTATAGTTCGTAATTGACTACCCACATAAACATGTTACTTCACGACCAGATAATGATATATTTTTTTTATATCTCATTACATTAGCCCTCCCCCTTAAAGCTTGGCTGGGAAACCAAGTATTGCGCGCTGCTAGTCTAATAATGACGAAACATTTCAAATCATTATGACAGCTTACGAACTAAAAATTCTCAAGTTACTTCATATAGACGATAATTAACATCTGTTTTTTCTCGTATTGTCTGCAAAAAAAAAAAAAAAAGTGGGGAGAAGCAGTGACAGAAACGTATTTTCTTTCAATTGACAAATTATTAATTTAAAACCCATCATCGAGGTGACAAAAGAATAGTATTTTCTTATGATAATCTCACTACATGAGCCGATTTCATGACTACGAACTTCACGACTACCAAAGAGATCGAAAAAAAAAAATGGAAAGCTTTTTAGTTGATTGACATTAATCCTTGCGTGCTCGACAAAATCCTCAATGGCTCCATAGAGGTAAAAGAATTCACAGAAGACCTCCTAGCCGTCTAATCGTATTATGTTCACGCTTCAAGGCCTCGCCGCCAGATGGCCACAAAATTAGGTGTTGGAAGGTAGAGAGTGAAAAAAAAAGAATAAATGCCATTCTAACAAAGCTATATTTTTTCTGTACTTAGAAAAAAGACTCTTTTGAAACTAATGGTGCGGGAATAGTCGCTAGAGAAACCTTAATGTAAAGGTGAGCCTAAAGGATGGACAAGCAGTCAGGTGACAGCCCAAGGACTCATTGAACAGGCGGCATGTTTTGACGCAATTTGGCCACAAGGTTAGGTGGGGACGAATACATTACATATACAATCAATTTCCCATTAACAGCCAAGTTATTTAAAATGCTTCTCGTTGTGTCCAGTGGCGTATCTCTCTTTATTATGAATGAGGAAAGAGTGACGAAAGGGTAAAGAATTTGGGGGACTATTAGCAGCATACTTCAGTATAATTTTTTTACAAATGATATGCTTAACATGTTTACAACCGTGTAAATTATATATTTAAAAAAAAAAACTTCTCCAGTCTGTAAGGTAAAGGATTTCGAATCGACAATGACAAGATACTCAGATCTTCTCTATTTGATTTTACTAAGGCGTTAGACTGCATTATTATAGACAGAAAGGCAGACAAAACAATGCTAAAAGATGACAGAAGATTGTCACGTCATCTTTGGCTCTCCGATCTATTGGTCCCCCTTAATAACACAGTAAAACAATTGGCGCAATGTGAATAACTAGGAGATACATTAAAAAAAAAAAAACTCCAGTGTGAGGCAAGCATTATGACTAGAGAGTTTTCCCAAAATTTTCACGAAATCATGGATTAAACTTCCGTTTTCAATCCTCTCGCATAGTCTCCAAGCTGGACTAAGGCTTTGAGGTGACTAAATAATAATAATAATAATAATAATAATAATAATAATAATAATAATAAT